>JAGFPH010005723.1:19538-35977 GCA_018207615.1 Philaenus spumarius
CCAATACAACATAAATTACAAAGTAAAACATCTCTTCTCCTGAGAAGGTTTACCTCAAACCTCTCTTACGAAATATTAGATAATTGCAGTTGTAACCAACGATGGTACGCTGGCATTAAATCATTAACACTCCAACTGGCCAACTACAGGAAACTTTGAAATACAACTTTGACTCCTTTAGTTAAGACATAACAAAAAGTGTTTTCATTTACGTAGCCCTACTTGCGTCCAACGAGAGAAATCCTGTCCAGGCGCAGCTAACAGTATACAGTTGCGCGAGGTACATAACATGAAGTTAGTTTAGTTGAGATTGATGAAAACGTACCTGAAAATAACGCATTGTTCAAATTTCACACAGGATGGTCAATCTTGACTAACTAAAAGTCCCACCATTGCTTCTGGCGAATGGAGTAACCTACACGCACCTTCGTATAAAAAATAAATGGATAAATTAAAATTTACCTGTACTTAGTTACAATATAAAAAAATAACGATTGAACTAAAAGTAGTATACCTACATAAACATATATTACATACCCTGAATTTCCGTCATTCAACTTATTTTGTAGTATACACTACGCGTTTCGAGAACAGGTTCTCATCTTCAGGTGTTGTAATAACTCATACGTGAGCACGTCAAACAAAAATAAAAAGTACAAACACACACACATACATTCAAGATGAGATACACTTCAACACATGAACATGAGAACCTGTTCTCGAAACGCGTAGTGTATACTACAAAATAAGTTGCATGACGGAAATCCAGGTATATATATATATATATATATGTTTACTATATAGGTATACTACATTTAGTTCAATAATACTTTTTTTATTATATAACTCAGTATAGGTAAATTTTAATTTATCCAGTTATTTTTTATTAGTTTTATATTTTTAATATTTAAGTGGTTAATCATTTTTAAGCCACCCAGTATGTACGATTTGAATATTTTATGTACACAGAACTAAGTCTCAGAATAATAGACATTATAAGAAAAAGTATAAAAATTCATTATTGTATTCACACAGTTTCGTTTATAAATTTACCTTGTTAAACTGAGGGAAGCCACTTCACTCAACCCCACTCTGCTTCGTAACAATTCTATTTCCTGGACTCTGAAGATTCAATTACACTGAGAGGTAAAGAGAAAATTTTATATATTTGTTTGCAATCCAACCCTATACAAAGGTGTGTGTAGGTTACTCCATTCGGTAGAAACAATGGTGGGAATTTTAGTTAGTCAAGATTGGTCATCCTGAATGAAATTTGCACAATGCGTTATTTTCAGGTACGTTTTCATCAATCTCAACTAAACTAACTTCATGTTATGTAGCCTACCTCGCGCAACGGTGTACTCTTAGCTGCGCCTGCAACAGGATTTCTCTCGTTGGACGCAAATAAGGCTACCTAAATACGAACACTTTTTGGTATGTCTAAACAAAAGGAATCAAAGTTGTATTTCAAAGTTTCCTGTAGTTCGCCAGTTGGAGTGTTAATGATTTAATGCAAGCGTATACTATCGTTGGTTACAACTGCAATTATGTAATATTTTGTAAGAGATGTTTGAGGTAAACCTTCTCAGGAGAGATGTAAAAGATAAGGTAAATCAAGTAAGATAAAATTAGTATTTTTGACCGATGTTTAGGAATTTGGTTTGTACGAAAGATTCGACTTTGCCCACCTCAAATCTTAACACAGACTTATGAAATAAAATGTGACTCATCGCAAGAGTCAAGAAAAAGATTTTTACGATAGGATTGAGATTGCGTTGCACTGGACTCAAGATTTACTCCACCGTTTGCCATATTGTTGCAGGGTATGTCGCATGAAGCTATTTTATTTTAAACTAGCTGACCCGTACGGCGTTGCCCGTGGTTGTTGGTATTTTTAGTCTTTTTGACGTAATTGTAATTCTTTTTAAGTGTTCGTTGAATACCTGTGCGTATCCTACTGTGGTCATGAAAAACGTCTACGCTATTTAGGAAAGCACTGAAAATTGTATTCCTGTAAACTACTATCTAACATGAAAAAGCTTTAAATATATCGTTTTAATTTATAGTTTTTACTCAGTTTGACTTTCACTTAATTTCATTGACAATGTTGCGAGCACCTACGGCATTTAGAGGAAGCTACGTACCAAATTTCATTCCAATACGTTCTTATAGGGATTTTTAGTAACTTTAACCCCCCTTCCCAAACCACCCTAAAATTTCGAATTTCTTTTAACCCTTTCTTAGCGAGGGTTTAAATTAGCTGGGGGTCGTAGAAAAGATATTTGAATCACTTTGTAACATCTGCGTTAATTTAGATGTAACAAACTGGTTCAAATAGTGTTTGTAATTTTAAATGTATAGGCCTAATTAGTATAAGATATATATTGTTTAGTATTTAAATATACATTATACAGTATATATCAAAATAAAGCTACGAATGTGATATTTTAATGGCATTTAGTTTAATTCAGATGGTTTGTTTAGTTTTCAATAAAATATGTTTAACTCGTGTATGTTTATGGTTATGCATGGTGTCAAATAATTTGTTTGTTATTATTATTATTGATAGCGAAAATATGTTTTGAAAAGTATTAAAAACTTCATAGTTATGATATATTTTACATAAACAATATTTTAAGCAGCATATCTCTAAGTAGGCCTATATAGATATTTAATAACCAATGTTTGAGTTGAATTATAATTCTGTAAGCATTTTTATTTTTGTTTGTTTATAGTTTTTCAATCTAACCTTAAAAAGCTGTTGGTTTTGAAGAGTATTAAAGTGATTATAAATTTGCTAAGTAATGTTGCTATGGTAATGCATGTAAACAAACATAAGCTTTTTATAGGAACAGCTGTTTTTTTGAGCTATGGTTTTGAGTTCATACAATAAATGCTGTTCAATTTCTTCCCAATTTGAAACTTTTTCGGGAAACTTTTCAAACTTTTCTTTACGTATAAACCTTCTATGAACTACTACAAACATTTTAAGACCAAAAATAGCCAAATCGGTCCAGCCGTTCTCGAGTTTAGCGAGACTAACGAACAGCAATTCATTTTTATATATATAGATTTGAGTAGCTTCACTAAATTAAGCTTATTTAATCAGAAATAAACTAAAATAGACACCCACTGAACTTTTAACTACTATATTGAAATCTCATATTTCTATCATGCCGCAGTCCATGCTGATGTTTTGATTTATTTTTAGCAGTTTATCTTAACAGTTTCACGTTAGTAGATTTTTCACAAAACGTTTTAAAAGATAAATAAGTACTTCCCTCTAAATTCCATAACAATTGTGTTTTAATATAAACAAACATACAAACCTATCCCCTCCATAAGTTATAGAAGATTGTCTAGATAATACACAGTTTAATATTACACCGTTTTTTTTGACCAGAAGGCAATATGAACATAACGTCAGGCCTTTACAAGTAAATATAGTCGTGTAAAATTACAGTATTAATATAGTCTGTAGTCCGCCATAGTCTAATGTTTTTATATTCCCCAATATTTACATTTTCCCATTTAATTCTCTTATAAAGGACGTTAATTTTCAATTTAAATTCTCTTTAAATTTCCAAAACAGATTAAAATATCGTCTAAACACTGGATTGTGCTCGTCTCATCTCTATCCTTTATGGACGTATTACCTTCACCGATTGCTATTAGAACACTCAGTTATCATGGAGAAAAGTTGGAATTTTAATCATTATACCCACACATACAGCAATGAACATTAAATATCAATTATGTATCAAATGTCATTTTACCTTCAGCGTTTGTAGTATCCGAATGTAATCAATCAAATTACTTTCGTCCAAAGAATTTCACGGAAAGTTAAATTCACGTTAGACTGGTTATTATATCTACTATCTAGTCATAAGATTTCTTAATTTTGAGAGACAGTTTTAAATTAGTATACATTTATTTAGTTAATTTGTTTTATTTGTGTTTGGTTTGCCAAATATAATTTGGAGGTGAAACAATATTTAAATTTATCTGCTTTTTTATTAGTTTTGTTATTTTTTAATTTAGTTGTGCAATTACACTGTACGTATGCTCGCAATGTCCTTCTTATACGGAATTAGGTCTGAGAATAATTGAAATTATACAAACAAACATTTCAGTTATTTTATTGACATGGTTTCTTCTATACATTTACTCGGGTATAGTGAGGGAAGGCACTTCAGTCAATTTCACTTTGCTTCGTAATGCTTCTATTTCCTGAACTCTGAAGATTCAATTACAATGAAAAGGAAAGAGAAAATGTTATTTATTTGTTTGCAATCCATCTCTATACAAAGGTATGTAATGGTGTATCATTTAGTTTATGTGAAATAACTCATTCCTGTTGTTGCTAACATTGAAAGTTAGCAAATTACAAATTAGCCCTTTGTTTCGTACTGGTTCCACAGTACACAGTGAAACCATACATTCAGAACTTTTTCAATACTTTGATTGTGGTTTTGAGCAATAACCATGTACAGACAGTATTAAAATTATGTTGGTTGAGTTGTATATATTGTTTGGTGCGCCTAAAGTTGGTACAACTGGAGTGATAACAACAGTTGTTTACAGCTAACTAGTATAAGTGAGGTTGATAGTGTATGCTTTACTGAAGTAGCTTTGCTGCTGTATTTGTAGAACAGTTTTTGGCTGAGTTTTGATTATTTATAGTGATTTTTATGTATTTTATATAGTTAGTAACTGTAAAAGTTTCGTATTTTTTCCTATTAGTTGTCTATAATCATACAAAATAAATCAATATGGTCTCCCCTTGAAACCACTTCAAAAAAACCACAGTGGCCTGAAAGATGTTAGACTGGCAATTGTTACTGGACTTTTGGGTGCTACAGAGACTATAAATCTCTGCCAAAACCTCAAAATAAATATACAAATTTAGTTGTTCCATAGAAGCGGTTTGATCATGCATTACACATGCCAATTAGAGATAACTCCCTAAGGTGTGTTTATTGTAACATAGCTAAAGAACCTCACTAAATGGACCTGCAAAACATGCAATGTTGGTTTGTGTCTTTTGGATGCTAAGAATTGATTTTTGCTTTATTATGAAAAATACTAACTGCAATGTCATAAAATATGTTTTACTTTACTAAAAGTATATAATAAAATACTTTACTTCAGTTTACAAGTATTATTATCTATTATTATACTATTATCTATTTTTTTCTATTATTAGTTACATAATTTTTTCAGCAGACTCAATACTGCATAGCACATAATATACATTTTCTTTTATTTTTTAAATATTGTTTAGTATTAATCAATATTAAATATTTTTTATATTTGTTACTAAAAGTGTTTTTTTATTTTACCCATTGCATTATAACACTTGCATATCACAATTTTTACTTTCGCAGTGATTCTCAATGTAACCATATCAATTTTGGGGTAGTGACGACCCCAATAAAGAAAAGTTGTTGAACTTTTAAATACTTGTACAGTACATGTATTTTGTACAGTATTTTGTGTTTTTGTACAGTAAATACAAAAACATTAATAAAAAAAATCAATAATTCTCAGTTCGCCAAATAAATTGTTAGACAGTTATTTGTATAAAAATATATATTATTCCTGCATTTTCTCTATATTCAACAATATTGAAATTATAGCATTGAAATTGACGAGATTAAAGTTGTTGATCTTTTTTAATTTTACCAAAGTAGAAAAAAAGCTATAAGACAAAACATTTTCATCTTAAATATTCTATTAATGCAGTTTTTTAATGTCACTCTAAATTATTCTTCAAATAAAAATAAATGAAATTTCACTTTTTATTATTATGAGGTATTTTTTTAGAACAAATGTTATTATGTATTACCAACGTGTTTTAAATCGCTAAATAAATTAAATACTTGAGCTTGCTGCCTATATATTTAAAATCAATTTAAAGGGGTTGACCTTATGAGTGAGGAAAAAATAATGAAATTAGCAATAATAAAAAAGAATTAAAGATATGTATCTACTTAAAATTCAAAGTTCAGAAGATGGAAGGTTTTCAGTATTAATACAATAATCACTAAACAATCTCTATTTTAACCTTTAACTTTAATTTATACAGCCGGTTAAGCTCGGTCGACTTGAGTGCCATGTTAATAAATAACTAATGGAGCTTGACTTGTGAGAAAGTAACTAGATAAAATAAAACATGAACACAAAATCTCACAATAAATACGTTTATTAACCAAGGTTACTAACCAAGATTTAATTAAACAATCTGATATAATAAGGCTATGTATTGTTAAATATTAATATTAGTTTAGCAATATAATTTCAGTTCTATTGTTATTGTTAAGCTATTTGATTAACGGTAGGCGGTGGTTAACGCCTTAGAATAGGTTTACGACACACCCCCTGTAGGGTACTTCCCTTCTGGTTAGGTATTTATATGATGCGTTGTCACACTGTTAGATTAGTTATAGTTTGGTTACTGTAGACCGTGCATCACTGAGGGTGGCGACATTGTCGTTGAAACGCGTTTGAGGTTAGTAAACGTATTTATTGTGAGATTTTGTGTTCAGGTTTTTATTTTATCTAGTTACTTTTTCACAAGTCACGTTCATTAGTTATTTATTAATATTTATTGGTTATTAAACATTTTGGGATAAAGTTGTTTAAAGTAGGCTACTATAAAGTTACTATGGCAATACTCTTAGACATTTTAAGGAGTCAGTGTTGCTCTGGAATATCTAAATGTAATACAGGGAAGATCTGAGATGTTTCAATTAGCTTCAGTACTCTCTGAGACTATCGCTAACAAATCCACAAACAAGTTTAACCTCAATATAAAATAATTATAGATTTAAAATTACCGTACCTGATAGGTGTTAACTATAAGTACTTATTGTTTAAGAAGATTAATTAAGCCAAGACGTTAGTGATTAAGTAGAATCGTTAAACCGACAACTGAAAAGATAAAAGGAATTATTGTTAAAGCAAAATCAAGGTAACTGACGTGACAAGATGTATTCTTCTTTGTAATTTAATCCTGAAAATCTTTACCAACAAATTGCATCTTGAAACGATAATGCATTACTAATGAGATTCATTAACGAGATGCATCGACTAACTTCATGCAGGGATAGTGCATTTATATGTTTAGAGCTGTATTGTAATGAACACCTACTGTTACGAAGTGAGATGAGGGTTATTATTAATTTATATTTTAACTATATTAGATGTAGAATTTTATTGGTAGCCTACGGTGCAACACGCGATGAAGTCAAATCGCATAGTTGCATTTTGTAGTAAGCCAACGACCGATCTAGATGAGTAAAACTGAGTGGGGACAGAGATGTTAAATAGAGGCAACTAAATTCGAGACGGGGCTTTTTTTGACTTGATCGAGTGTAGGTGTACGTCGGGGCGACACGGGCTGACCGGAAGAAGTCACGAGGACAAATTAAGGTGAGGAACATATATTGTGAATATTTGGGGAAATGTTTTTAGTAGAATCAGTTTTGTTTGCTTTATAATAAATTAAAGTTATTAATTATTTGAGTGGTATCCGTGTTTGAGATTTTTGAGAAGTAAACATATTATTTGAGCTCAATTTTGCCCGTAGAGTTAGGCATAAGATTTGTATAGATTTAGATTGATTGTTTTTGGATGAATTAGTATCTCTGTGATTAGTTGTGTGTACGGAATTAAAATAAAAGATATATTTATAATGTCCTTGGTGGAATTAATTTGAATATATGTTTTTGTGACCCTCTCACTCCAAGATAATTCCAGCTAAGCGAGTTGTCTTTAATAATAAAGTACCCTACGTAATACTACCCAATTAATAGATCCTTCACAGTTTATAATAATTACAAGTAAGATAAGGTTAAACTATTACCAAAACCATAAGATACAGTTAGAAACTTAATTATCTAAGGGAATGTGTACAGACATAAAATCATTGTGTAACATAAAGAAGATATGTAGTGAAGGCTAGCAATGTGACTGTTACCACCAACATTTCCAAAATAAATAACAATTTATATGCTGATTTTTGGCTTTTAATGTTTGTAAATGAGCGAGATTTAAGACATATTGAATTATAATTTTGATTAAGTCTGAGATGAAATCTGCCATCAAAAGTAAGTTACAATTTAAATAGGCAAATTTGTTTTTTTGTTAATAGGATTCCTAAAAGTGATGTTAACTCTTTTATTCAAAGTAGGGAGCTCTCAATTTGAACAACAGATTTAATGAAATGTTTATAAACGGAGGGAAACATACGGAGTTTGGTGTAATGGGAATAAAGATTAAGATTTACCCTATTAAAAACTTATCGAAAATGTTTATATTTAAACACTCTAGTGAGGAAACTCAACATTGTTAGTACGAACTGAGTGTATTGAAATACCGTCTCCAATGGACAAATATATTTAACAGTTCTAACGTGAATTTATTACACTAACATTTTTAAGAATGGAATTAAGGGGACCTTTAACCCTAATGCCAAATAGTTTCAAGACACAGAATCACGCAATACTTTTATGGCAAGTTTGAATATACTTTTACTACTCTGCCTTTACGATAAGTAATAAACTTATTTTACGACAATATTTTGTCCAACTATTCTTTAAGTACGGTACGTGTATAACGAGTTTAGGGTGTGCAATACCACTCGAGTAAATGCATCGAATTGAGTGAGCGTAGTTGACCTTGAGAAGGTTGACCTTGATATCCCATTGCTAATTTATATCAAAATTCGCAACGAGCTAAGCCGTGTATTGTGTTTAGACAGAATTAACTTTGTAGAGAAGTTTATGAATTACTATTTGATTGTAGAGAAGGCAGACAACAACTTCTTAGTCGTTAAGTTAAACCCTCTGGCTATTAGTTAAAATTTTATCTTGCTCATTTAAAAAATTTTCAATATGAAGGGGCATTAGGCAAGATAAATATTTCCCAAGATATCTTTCAATTGTCTAAGCTTTCGATTTATTCCAAAGTAAAAGTTTTTCCCTTGTAGGCTTATTGTTTCTCTTTATACAAACCCTTTTCTCTTTTTGTCTATCTATAGACAAATTAATATTTTAAATAATTAAATAAAATTACAGTTGCTTATTTGTAAAACACAATAAAAGAATGCCGATATGTTACTTATTTGAAAAGTAATTTTATTGTGTTACATAATTCATTCCTTCCTTTGAATAGATATTAATAAATTAATTTATTTCGTAGTGAGTTATAATTTACTTTAGACTAATTAAAAAAGAAAGTTAATTTGCAAAAGTCGGTTTGTTCTAAAAACATTTTCCGCATTTGGGTGTAGAGTTAAACAACACTGAAACTAAACATATTATTTTTATATTTACATTCTCACCAATTAAACTGTATTTTGTCACTTTAATTTGTAATTTATTTGTGTTTGTTAGTTGTTATTATGTTTTTTTTATGATTTACAGTTAGTGTGATTTTATTTGTGTTTTATTTTATCTCTAAGTTGAATTATTATTAGTTTAAGTGGTTTTTGTTTTTCCTGTGTTTTATTTCTTTTGTTAATAAATTTTAGTCTTAGCTATTGATAATGCGTTGGAATTTTGTTTATGTATGTACATAATGCTCAGGCAAAGATAACCAAACAGGTTGCTTTTAAATAAAAAATAAAATATAAAAAGCTTATTGACAAATTTATTATTATATTTACTTTTTATTAATTGTCATCTATTCAGGTTTTAACCTAAAGGCTTAACTGGGCAAAAATCTCACATTAGCAGTACAACCTGTTCATTAATAGAACAAAATTAAGCATACAAATAATACAAAAATTAAAACATCTTATTAACACTGTATGGTTTAAAAAATTTGTCTTTTGTTTATTTATCAATATTTAAGTTCAATTTAAAGATGTCGCAGTGTTACAGTAAGTCACAAAACAAAACTAACTATTACCAAAATGCTTAAATCGGACAAAATGTTTTGAAAACTACATATTTAGTTATCACCAACAAAGTTGATAACATATTATATTTAGTATTAACGAATTCAAACTCATCCGCCATTTAAAAAAAATGGCAGTTATAGTACCAGCTTTATACTAAATACATCTTTTAGTATCAGCTAACTATTTCGTTGTATATTTTTACAGGATAAGTACTTGTACATTTGTAGAGTACATTCCAGCTAAACATCTAATATGACTAAACTTAGACTGCTTGCAAATCACAGCCCAGAAAATATTTTATCTCTGCTAGGCCAAGGAAATAAGATGTTTTGGAATATATATATATATATATATATATATATATATAGTTTACTGATTTAGGAACGTTATAATAAACCTTTTTCAATAAATTACTTAGAAAATGTAACACATAAATATTTTATTAATATTAAAACATTCTGGATAGAGTTTAGTTGCCAATAGGCCGGTTATAGACTAAACACATAACCCAAAGCTCATAATGCAAGTGTAGTTATATTTAAATGTCTAGGTTACTTCCCTTTGATATTGAATTGAATGAAGGCGCAAAGTGCCTATCTCCTGATATTACTTAATCCTGCTTACCATTCCCTCACAAAGTCCATTAACCAGCACTGAGTAAGCAAACATGAAACCTTCATTTTATATATTTTCTGCTTTACTTCGTCTCTGCGGGATTTAGTCGGTATTGTTTAATTTAAGTTTGTGATAACTTAAAACAAGGAAAGAAATATATTATGTTTTTTTTAAATAAAACTATTTGTTTGTATTACTTAACAAAGATTTTTCTAGAAAGCCAATCGATTTTGAAATAACGATCCAATAATAGCAATAGAACTATCACAACAACTAAAATAAAAATAACATCACTGAAAATCAATACGAATGACTGAAAATACAGCTAAAACTAAAACTAAATATATTTAGCAAAACTAAATCTGTAGATTAGCAATCGGGTGGAGATGTGTTTGCCCTTATTTCTTTTAATAAAAATTAAGGAAGCTTATACAACCCAAAAATAAAAAGTATTAAAATAATAAAAAAGAAAAAAAGAAGACAAAAGAAACACTCTTATCACATCCAGAATTACATAAAAATATGATTAAATTTCTTTAGAAAATATCTTGCATATGTCAAATTGTATCTTTGTGTAATCTCCAATGCTTTAGGTACCTGGTTTGAATCCTCGTTAAGCAAATGGACGTTTCTTCAGTTCTAATCAACGGAATAAGTGCCAATAAGTTCTCAACCAGTCTAGAAGCTGTCTAGAACAAACTTCTTTTAACATCATAATCTTTGTAACAATAATATTCATTTTGTGTAATAATAGAGTTACATAACATTATACTTTAAGTATTTTAAAACTAAGTTAAACATAGAGTCAGGAGGTTTAATATATAAACATACATCTAAACTTTGTATAATAATTACATCTTGCTACTCTTGCTGTTTTAAACGGTCACACAGATATATGGACTGAAAGGAACTATGATAACTCAGATTTAGTCTGCACAGACTATTAATATTTAGTCGCAGTGATGAAAGGAATCATTAATACATTGTGTGTAACTGTCTCTCTCTGTGAGAGAGCAAGTCATCAAGCGAAAATGGTTGACTTTTTAGAATACCGATTTGTGAGGTTTGCAATGATATTAATAGTTACAATTCTAGAAAGAGTAAGTAATGCAACTAACGAATAGTCGTATTTTAAGATGCGCTGTAGTGCTAAAAGAACAACACATTTCATCCCAGAAAATTGGATTTGTTTTTGTTTTCCTGTAAATAATATGAGTACCTTCACCATCACTGGTATTTTGCAATTTATCTGTACGGTAATTGTTTTGAAATTAAAGGGAAATGAGTCTTTGATAATATATTAAACACACTGTGTTATAAAAACTTAATGCACTGTGTTGATGTTTTTAAATAAAATCATTGTAAATACGAACTTTTTCAGTTTTCGATATTTTCTGTATTCTTTTGAAAATAGAGAGTCAATTAAGGAAGTATACAGACATATATATTGCAACGGAAAAACCCTGTTGCAATTGGGAATTTTGAGTTTTGTAAAAAAGAATGTTTGAGTCTGCCGGGGGTAGCAACCGTTTGTAGGTCACGAAACAGCAAGTCCTGGCGAAAGAGTCGTTATCTAACGAAACTCGACTTTTGACCTCGACAAGAAAAAGACTGAAAATTAACTTAGCCTGAATTACTGATTTCTGTGAGAATAACCGGGATCTAGGAATTTACGAATTCTGGATTTTTATTTGTTTAATGCATTACGCAGAAAATGTGTGTATTGGCCATCTATTTCCTGAATCGTAAATAGTAAAATTAATTACGTAATAAGCGTTAGAAGTTAAGGGAAATTTTCAAACTAACTCAAATTTAAAAAAGAATGGTATTTTTGAAAATGGCAAGTAATTTCAAGAAAGAAAGGTTATAGGACAAAACTCGTAATTTTGATATTTAAAGATTTTAGTGAAAAGTGCAAAGTTTGCATAAAGTTAGAGTATTGAAAAAAGAGTCTTAAAGTAAATCAAATGTAAACTGTTTATTAAAGAAAGAAAGTTTTATAAGAAAAAATAAAGAAAATGTTAAAATTTAATTAAATTGAAATGGTGACAATTTTTGCACCTTAAAATAAAGAGTTTAAAATAAAAGTATGTTTTAAAGTTGATAAAGAGATTAAATAGAGTCATAGGTATTATATTGTATTATAAAACACCAGTATTTGGCATAAATTTCGGGAGTAAATTTAAAGCAAAATCTTAAGAAAAACCGGAAGTTGCTAAGTCCCAGAAAAAACCACTACAAAAAAGAAAAACAAAGTGAAACTGCGGTCATGTACCAAATTCACAGGTCAGATGAAAGTGTCAAAAGGGAATTTGAAAAAAGTTAAAGATGAAAAACTTTTTCATAGAACGTTACGCAAAAAACTACGATTAGCCTAAAACAAGAACGAAAAATCGCACAACAACGTTTCGACTTCGAGGCGAAAGAAGACATCATGCTGATTAAAAATCTTCAAAGAAAATCAAAATTGAAGCAGAACTCCGAAAGTTATTAGAAAATTAAAAAAGACAATAGACCACGGTAACGCAAAGTACAGAAGAGATAACAGCAGGCCAACGTCACTAAAGTAGAAGGGATAGACCGAGCAAACTTCTGGGGGAAGGTGAAAAAGTTAAAAAACGAGTTTGCGATGAACGTTGTGGATAAAAAAAGATGAAAATAACATAACAATTCCTAGAATAATTAATACTACAAAACAGTACCAACAAACTTCGAAAAAAGTTAACAAAATCAACGGTTAAAGGGGTAGGAGAAGCCCTATAAAAGCCAATGACGCGTTGAACGCGGCCTTCTTACATTATATAAGTACAATATTTACACTTTCCCATTAATTCTCTGATCCATTCATTTTCAATTTAAATTCTCTTTGAATCCCAAAACAGATTAAAATATCGTTTAAACACTAGACTGTGCTTGTCTCGTCTCTATCCTATAGGGACGTATGGCCTTCACCGATTGCTATTAGTCACTCAGTCATCATAGGGACTTAATACATCCATTATACATTTTTAATCATTATACAAATACATACTCGGTTATCATGGAGGCTAAGTTGGACCATTTTAATCACTATACACATACATACAGCAATGAACATTAAATGGCAATTATTTATCAAATGTTATTGGTCAAGTGTAGTATCTGAGAGTAATCAATCACATTACTTCAGTCCAAAGAATTTCATGTAATTTGTTTAAGTTTGATTGGCTATAGACTTTCCAGTCATAGGATTTCTTAATTGAGAGACAATATTCAATTAGTATAAAATTTGTTTATTTGTTTCATTTATTTGTTTTGCCAAATATAATTTGACAATGAAATAACATTTAAATTTATCTGGTTATTTATTAGTTTTGTATATTTTAGGTTTAACTACTCAGTACACAAGGCCGCAATGTTCTACTATACGGAATTAGGTCTCAAAATAATTGACAATATACGAAAAGTAAAACAATTATTTTATTGGCATGGTTTTTTTCTGTAAGTTTACTCGGGTATAGTGAGGGAAGGCACTCCACTCTGCTTCGAACGATTCTATTTCTTGAACTCTAAACATTCAATTACACTGAGAAGGAAAGTAAAAATGTTATTTATTTGTTTGCAATCCAACATTATACAAAGGTGTGTAATGGTGTAATATTTGATTTGTGCCAACTAACTCATTTCTGTTGCCACTAACAAAAGTTAGCAAATTACAAATTAGAGCTTAGACAATTTCAGTGCAATTATTTATATTTGTATATTATTTTCTCTATATTAAATAATACACAAATTCAGTGAAAATGAGGATATATGAATTAAAGTTTATCTTTTTTGATTTTACTAAAGTAGAAGAAATGTCATAAGACAAACATAAGACAAAAAACGTTCTTCTGAAAATAGTCTATTAATGCAGTGTTTTAATATCACAACTCCATTATTCTGCATACAAAATACAGTTGAATTATAATTTTTCATTGTTATGAGTCAATATTTTTTAGTATTTACGAGTCAATTAAAAAAAAAAAAAAAATGTTAATATTTATTATAAACGTTTTTTTTTAAGTGGCCAATTAAATGAAACACGTGAGCTTGCTGCGTATGCATTACATATCAATTTAGAGGGGTTGGAATTAAGTCTAAAGACAAAATATTTAAATATGCCACCGAAATAGAATTAAATATATTTATATTTTTAAAAACAAAGTTCAGATGGTGGAAGGATTTTAGTATTCATACAATAATCACATAAAAATCTCTAAACTAGCATGCAAGCTATTTCTCAGTGGAATTTCCTCTAAAGCTTGATTGTACTTATTTTGTCTCTATTTTGTAGGTTAGATTTTTGTTTAGGATGTGCTGTTTTTTTTAACTTTATTAAAACTCCTGTCATATTGTAAACTTAAAAGTTTAATTTATACATTTACTATCATTTACCATGGCGAGGCCTAAGTGGAGCAGTCATACAGAGTTTAGCGTGCATGATAAACCTATTGTGATGGACTGGGGCGTCCTGGTGACTGGATATTGAAGCGTAGCGGGCAGCGAGTGCCAGCGTCGGAGAAGTAGCGAGCGTTCAGTTCAATCCAGTTTGTCTTTTGAGTGTTGTGGGAGCATTGTAGACCATAAGTTTTGTAAAAATAATAGTTGCAGTCCAGTCAAACCAGAAATATAATTTTCTAGTTTTCTTATTTACAAAATAGAGCTGTAGGGGAAATGGGTTTTTAGTAGGCTCACCAAGGAGCGGTTTTTACCCTACATCACATTAATTTAAGAAAAGAGTTTTCTTTTAAGTACAAATAAGATTATAGTGACTCAGTTTTATCATTTTTTGGAAAATGTTTAACAAATGTTCTTTACTCGAAAGTCGAAAGTAATTGAAACTAATTTAACTGAATTTGTTACTGCTGCACGCACCTGTTGTACTGAGGACGGCTTTAGCACGTGGCATGGTCACTCATAAAAAGCTGCACTCCCCGCAAAACGCTCATCTTCACCCAGGCTTAAGTTTTGAGTTTATTTATTATTAATAATTAAAAAAGATACAACAAAGTTTGAGCTTTGTTGTTTTGTTTTAAGAGATTACGGTAATTTTTGTACATAAGGAGTCAACATATGCTTCATGGAAGAAAGGCGGTTGTTGCGCAAAGGACGAAAGTGTATTGACTGAGTATCAAAGAAAGAGAATGTGACGCTATTTAATGATCTCGATATATATATTGTAAGAAATCAATGGTGTATTCAACTAAATACCTGTTTATTTTTTAAATTTACTAATATTCGTACTATTAAACATTTTACCCAATCCGCCATGTTAAACTTCCCTATCACAAGCGTGATGTATACAACTTCACTGTATACTTCACTCGGTGAAGTAAAGTTTCAAAAACTCACTCGGTAAAGTAATGAAACCCATTCAAATAACATTGAGTGCTCAACTTAATAAAATATACCTCTATGGAGCCAACGACGTAGTACGTAACCCCCTGTATATTGTCGGGTCAGGTAAAATCTTGTACGTTACACGTTACGCAAGAGCGTGTTTACATCACTTAGGTGAATTATGCAACTCGCTTCGCTTGTTGCACAACATTCACCTGCGTGATGTAAAAACGCTCTTACTACACTTGTAACGTAAGAGTGCAGGGCCGAGGTCCAGTTGCCTAAAAACTTTGACGAGGGTAATTTGACAGCCAGAGGCTTGGCGGAGCGAGGGCCAGCCGGCTAGGGATCAGTGACCTGTTCTACTGTGCGATGGGTGTGGGGGTGGAAAGGTTTTAATTATCGTTTATGTATTCCGATAACAGTATGATTATAATATTTATATAAATATAATATTTCGTCGTATTTTCACTTTATATAATTAGAATAAAAAAAACTAGAGGACTTAACTAAACTGTTTAGTCACAGTATTTTGCCGATAACAGTATGATTATAA
>JAGFPH010005723.1:35987-52748 GCA_018207615.1 Philaenus spumarius
TGTTTAGTCACAGTATTTTGCCGATAACAGTATGATTATAATATTTGTATAATTATAATATTTCGTCGTATTATCACTTTATATAATTATAATTAAAAAAAAAACCTAACCTAACCTAACCTAACCTAAAACTCTTCTATAGAAATTAGTTTAGAGTCGTACTCTATGCATTTAATCTTACACCTCCCCTGAATCACTTCCGCTCTGGGGAGTCGACTGGCCCTCGGCCCTATCTGGCTGTTTTGACAGTTTATGACCCCCACGGCAAAAGATCGGCTGGCCCTCGCTCCGTTTTCCGTAACGTAAATAGCTATTAGGATCCAGTTGTTTAAACCATTGCTGTTGCAATACTCTTAGGTTTGACCGTCCGCCGTAGGAGACGTCTACTGGACAATTGTTATGATTGTGTTATGTGTCGTTAGTTGCATGTTGTTGTGTTGTGTGTAATGTGAACTGTTAATTTATCTGATGATGAAGCATAGTTTTTGAAACCGCGTCATATGTAAGAACGCAGACGAAGTCACACGACGGAGACAAAATAATTAAAATTATTATTTAAACTTGTATTTAGCTATAGTGTTTTTTCTGAATATTAATGAGTCAATGTTGCTCTGGAATATATAAATATAATACAGTGAAGGTCTGCGATGTTTCAATTAGCTTTAGTACTAGGCGAGACTATCGCTAACAAAGAACAAAAAAATTTAACCTCTGTATAAAATAATTATAGATTTCAAATTAACGTACCTGATAGCTGTTAATTCTAAGTACTTATTGTTTAAGAAGATCAATTAAGTCAAGACGTTAATGATAAAGTAGAATCATTAAAACGAAACTAAGAAGATGTAAGGGATTGTTTTTAAACAAAATTAAGATAAAAGACGTGACAAGAAGTATTCAATCCTTCTTTGTAATTTAATCCTGAAAACTCTTTACCAACAAATTGTATCTTGAAAATATGATAATACAATACTAATGAGTTTCCTTAACGAGATGCATCGACCTACTTTATGCTGGTATAACGTATTTATATGTTCAGAGCTGTATTGTAATGAGCTCCGACACAATATATCCTTCACAGTTTATAATAATTCTGTCGAATAAGGTAATGTTAAACCAATACCAAAACAATAAGACACAGTTAGTAATTATCTCAGCGAATGTGTTCAGAAAAAAGACTGTTGTATAGTACAAATATAATGAAGGCTTAGATATGTTATTGTTACCACCGCCATTTCCAAAACAAATAACAATTTATATGCTGATTTTTGACTTTGCTTCAAGTGTTCATAATATAATGTGATAAGGCCTACTCCTAAGCTGCTTTGACTGTTTATTCAATAAATATTATCCTTCGAAGTGGTTTAAAGTATTACCCACTCCCCTACTCTACATAGAAAAGAAGCTTCTAACAGCATTGAGCCGACCCTATGGGGATTTGGTTAAAGTTTTTCATGAATTCTTGTCTCAACAAATACACGTAACACTTTTTGACGTTTTAACAAAAACCGATGTATCACTGCTGGCATCTGAATAGTTTTTGTTACGAACTCAACATTTAGGCAGAGGTACAACCTTGTAACATAGAATTGAGCAGTATTACTATATCCTGGAATAATATTTAGTCCTCATGGACTTGCTAAAATAAAAATAATTTATATAGAGCACGCAATATTTTCCAAACTATGTTTGTTAAAATTCACAGATTCAACTATATTTCTAGCACTGTCAGTGGTCTTTTCAAACAATCTGATTAATTGT
The DNA here is from genome assembly GCA_018207615.1 of Philaenus spumarius. Classification (NCBI taxonomy): domain Eukaryota; kingdom Metazoa; phylum Arthropoda; class Insecta; order Hemiptera; family Aphrophoridae; genus Philaenus; species Philaenus spumarius. The sequence continues at coordinate 37,749 of JAGFPH010005723.1, forward strand.
TTCTAAATTTTCTTTTGTTAAGTAAGTGCAAGGTTATAATTTTCGATATTTTCTCTCTTCCCGCTAAATCTATTGTATCACTGTGCAGGAGAGGAGATAGGCAGTCATTTCAATTAATCGTGGTAAGCATTCGAAAACATTCTGTTGGAGTTTTGTTAAATTTAATTAAAAGGATTTAATTGACACGTTGATCTTCTTTTAATTTAACATTTTCCCGGTACATTTAAAAATAGATTCGAACTAAAATGCTATTAAAAATCAATTGAAAGTCACAGGGCTGGTTTTGCGAGATCAGTCACGTTCATGGTCATTCATTGTAACTGGTTTCACTAAGATTTTTAGGAATTGTAACTACAGTCTTTTTATTATACTTCGTCTATATATTAACAGTGTTTTCTCTTATACTCCTTCTCGAATGTAAATTCTATGGGAGGCTTTTTTTGCTAAATTTGTTTGTTCAAAACAAAAATTTAAGATTCTTCCAAAATTAATCGAATTCGCATTTAACACTTCAGCATTAATACAAAGTCAGGTCAACACAATAGGTACATTCTCATTACGATGTAGTTATTTGTAATTACAATGTTTTTTCTAAAACCATGACAGTTTATACAAATATTGAAAGCTTTCACTAAACTGAATCAAAGTTAAAGAGAAGTTTCCTTTTGCTTACGCTTTTACGATTTTTAAATGAAAGTGATTTAAGGTATATTTAATTATAATTTAGATTATACAAGTGGAGAGTTGAAATCTCTCATCAAAAGTAAGTTGTAATTCAATCCGGTAAATTTGTTTTTAATTTTAATTGGATTCCTTAATGAGATGTGAAGCCTTTGTTTCAAACCAGGGAGCTAGCGGTTTGAACAACATAGTTTATGAAATGTTTATAAACAAAGGAAAACATACGGAGATTGGTGTATTGGAAATAAATTTTAAAGATTAAACCTGTTAAAAACATAGCCATATTTTTTATTATTTAAACACTCTAGTGAGGAAACTCAACATTATTAGTACGAACTGAGTGTACTGAAATACCGTCTCCAAAGAAAAGATATATTTAACAGAACTAACGTAAATTTATTACACTAGCATTTGTAAGAATGGAATCAAGGGGACCTTTAACACTAACGACAAATAGTTTCAAGACACAGAATCACGCAATATATTTATGGCAAATTTGAATGGAATTTTACTATAAGTAATAAACTTATTTTACGACTATATTTAGTCCAACTATTCTTTAAGTACGGTACGTTTATAACTACTTAAGGGTGTGCAATACTACTGGAGTAAATGCATCGAATTGAGTGAGCGCAGTTGACCTTGAGAAGGTTGACCTAAGATATAGAAGGCGAGCAAAATTCGCACTGAGCTATTATAGTTTTTATGAGACTCAACTGATAATCATGTGTTTCGTCTTGTTTATAGCAAACATCTTTAATAAATTTATGTAATTAGGTTTTTGTCATCTGAGAATTATAATTTATATTATGTTCATGAACGATTTCTTGTAAATTTTAAAAGATTATTTAAAAATTCGATGTAAGATAAGTTAAGAAACTTTACGTCTATTATAGTAATTATTTTTACTATGACACTTGTATCATACATACAAAATATCATCCTTATTTTCAAAGCTTTGTCTAAATTCACAGGTTTTTGAATACCTAATTGAACTCTCAGATTAATACACATTTGCTGAATATTATGCCTTGCTATAAAATAAATAAATAGCTAATGAGCTTGACTTGTGAGAAAGTAACTAGATAAAATAAGTTCGGTTACTGTAGCCCGTGCATCACTGAGGATGGCGACATTGTCGTTGAAACGCGTTTCAGGTTAGTAAACGTATTTATTGTGAGATTTTGCATTCAGGTTTTATTTTATCTTGCTATAAATTGTTTAAAAGTTTTAATTATATTAAGACAGATATCGAACGTTTAAATTCAGGAGTGAATTTGTTGCGCAATAAATCTTAAACCCAAGCACTGTTTTATCTCTTGTTATGAAGTGTAATGTAACGCCTAACAAGTAATGGGAAAATCTCCGAGTCCTTAACTAGGAATGTAAACTCAACATATTATTACTAGGCTGCAGCCGTGTATTGTGTTTAGACAGAATTAACTTTGTAGTTAAGATTATAAATTACTAGTTGATTGTAGAGTAAGACAGGTAACATACTGAGTAGTTGGAAAGTTAAAATCAGTGGCTATTAGTTAACGTTTATCTTGTTTTTTAATTTTAAATATAATAAAAGGAGCATTAGGCAAGATAAATATTTTCCAAGATATATTTCAGTTTTCTAAGCTTTCGACTTATTCCGCAATGAAATCGGTTTTCTTTGATTACAAGACAGTAAACTTATAGTTTTTCTTTATACGAACCCTTCTATATAAATTTGCACAATGGTTAATCCATGGTCAAATTGATATTTTAAACAATTAAAAAAAAATTACAGTTGATTCTTAATAAAACTCAATAAAAGAATGCCTATATGTTACTAATTTGAAAACTGATTTTCTTGTGTTACATAATTTATTCCTTCGTTTAAATAGTTATCAATAGGCCTAAATTAATTTATTTCGTAGTGAGTTATAATATCACTTTAGACTAATTTAAAACAAAAGTTACTTTGCAAAAGTCGGTTTGATCTAAACAGTTTTTTTCGCACTTGGGTGTAGACTCAAACAACACTGAAACTATACTATTTTTATATTCACATTCTCACCAACGAAACTGTATTACGGAACTTTATTTTGTAATTTATTTGTGTTTGTTATTTGTTTTTGTGTTGTTTTTATGATTTACAGTTAGTTTGATTTTATTTGATCTATAAAGTTTAGTTATTTTTAGTTTAAGTTGTTTCTGTTTTTCCTTAATTGTTATTTTAAATATTTTAACTGAAAAATGTAATATATATAATAGTTTTATTTCTTTTGTTAATTAATTTTAATCTTAGCTATTGATAATTTGTTGAAATTTAGTTTTTATAAGTACATAATGCTCAGGCAATGATAACTAATAAGGGTTGCTTTTAAATAAAAAGAAAATCTAAAGAAGCTTATTGGCAATTTTATTATTATATTAACTTTTTATTGATTTTCATCTTTACATGTGTTTAATAGCTATATCCTAAAGTTCTAACTGCATACAGAAACTCACACTAGCAATATAATCTGTTCAATAACTAAACAAAATTAAGCATACAAATATAAATTAATTTTAAAATCTTATTAACACTGTTTGGTTTTTAAATTTTCTTATCTTTTGTTTATTTATCTATATACAAGTTCAACTTAAATTTGTCACAGTGTTACAGTAAGTTGCAAAACCAAACTATTACCAACATATTGAATAGGACACAATGTTTTGGAAACTACATATTTTGATGTCTCCAACAGAGTTGATAACATTATTATATTTAGTATTAACGAATTAAAACTCATCATCCATTTTTCAAAAATAACCGATATAGTACCAGTTTTATACTATAATAGGGGAGACCGCACGCCAACCCCCAATGGAACAGAAGGTTCCATTCTTCTAATGTTTTTAGAAGAAAAACATTTGTTATGTTTTATTTATAATAAAAGTTGTAGGATTAATAATAACATGAAAATTAAGATGGTAAATAATGTGAAATGTTCAAATTAAATTATGTCTTATATTTTATAACAGCAGTTGTAATAATGGCTAAAAGAACCATCAAGGCTCAGGTCTGCACTTTAAAACCCTAACCTAAAAACTAGAAATGCAAAAATAATTGCTTCTAATTTTGAAATCAGCTGTTAATGTAAATATTGGAGCCAACAGCTATATTTGTTATATTATCTGCTATTTTATTCAATTGGTTGCTATGGTAATAAATGTAAATACATGTGTTGGTTTATCATTATAGGCCTAACCTTAGAATTTTTTCCGACCAATTTACAAATATTGAAATAAAAAAGGTTTTTTATCGAAATGAATTATAGCCTATGTTATTCAGGGATAACGTAGATTTTTATTAGTAAAACTATTTTTTCAATCGGTTCAGTAGTGCCACAGATTACCCCCTACATACAAAATAAAAAAAAAAAAAAAAAAAAACTTTACCTCTTTATAATATTAGTAGCCTATAGATAAATCTTTATTTATCAGTTAACTATTTTGTTGTATATTTCTAACAGGATAAGTACTGTGCAAATGAGCATTTGTAGTCTAAATTCCAGGTAAACATGTAATATGACTAAACTTAGACCGCTTGTAAATCACAGCCCAGAAAATATTTTATCTCGGCTAGGAAAAATAAATATGATGTTTTGTAATATACAGGGTGTAAAAAATCCTTTCAGGACTTTTTCATATGATTCCTGATACAAAAAGGAAGAAAAAAGTTAATAACGATAAAAATGCCCTAAAACGTTAGGTTTTCCAAATACTCGCCATTTTGTTTTTTGTACAAAATAATTAATATCTAGAGAATGGTTGGACTAATTGAGTTCAAACGTGACATGCGTTTGACCTAACAATGATATATCTCGAGAAAAATAAGTGAATAGATCTAATCACGAGTTTTAAAATGGCGGCTGTTTGAAAATTTCAAACCTAAATTACTCAAAAACCGTACATCTTAACAAAACATTTCAAGACACCTCCTTTTTAGCCCTTTTGATTCCCTATTGGATGGTGCAACTGTTAAAGCAATCGGATGAAGGATAATAGCTAAGTTAAAGATAATGGCAGCAAAGTACATTAATTACCGTGTTTACTGTCTTGGTATAAGATGCCGGGTTGAACAAACCAATTTATTATTACACATAACTTAACTATTATTCTTCATCTGATTCTTTGGACAGTGAGTCCATTCGATAGGGAATCAAAAGGGCTACAAAAAAGGTGTCTTGGCATTTTTTATTAAAATGTACTGATTTTGACTAATTTCGGTTTGACATTTTCAAACAGCCACCATTTTGAAACTCATAATTGGATTTAATCGCTTATTTTTCTTGAAATATATAATTGTTAGGTTAAAAGTCATACCAAGTTTGTACCAAATTAGTCGAACCATTCTGTAGATATGAATTATTTTGTACAAAAAACAAAATGGTGGTTATCTGAAAAAACTAAACGTTTTAGGACATACCTTCATGTGAAATTTTTTCTTCCTTTTTGTATGGGAAATCATATCGAAATGTCCTAAAAGGTTTTCTACACCTCGTATATTTAACGCTTACTAGTTTAAGAACATTATCTTTATTTTTTTATTTTTATTTATTTATAGCTCACAGTCTTTCAACATTTTACAACTTCGTGGTTCAGCTTTCCAGCCAATCTAATAAATCTCTTTCAACTAAAGTTCTTTGAAAATATAACACATAAATATTTAATTAATATTAAAACAAACTGAGCAGAGTTTAGCTGCCCATAGGCCCGTGTTACCCAAGCTCACAATGCAAATGTAGTTATATTTAAATGTCTAGGTTACTTCGCTTTGATATTGCAAATTGAATGAAGGCGCTAAGTGCCTACCTCCTGATATTACTTAATCCTGCTTACCGTTCTCTCACAAAGTCCATTAACCAGCACGGAGTAAGCAAACATGAAATCCTCATTTTATATATTTTCTGTTTTACTTCGTCCCTGCGGGAGTTGGTCGGTATTGTTTAATTTAAGTTTGTGGTAACTTAAAACGAGGAAATAAATATTTCATATTTTTTTAATGAAACAATTTGTTAGTTTTACTTAGTAAAGATTTTTTCAGAAAAGCCAATCGATTTTGAAATACAGTAGCGTTCCCACAATAGCAATTTAAATATCACAACTGAAATAAATATATAACATCACTGAAAATCAATACGAATGTCTGCAAATACAGCTGAAATAGCAAAACTAAAACTGATAAATTGTGTGTGACTGTCTCTCTCTGTTAGGCAGCAAGTCATCAAGTAAAAACTTGTTGGATACTGATTTGTGAATTTTGTAATGCTATTAATAAAGAGTAGTAATGCAATTCTAGAAAGAGTAAGAGTAATAGTCGTACTTTGTAGTGCTAAGAGAACAACACATTTTGTTCAAGAAAATTGAATTTATTAGCTAATTTCCAGTGGCCCTTATGGTAAGACCTAAGATCGGGAGTAGCAAATGAGCACCAATCATGGTCCCCAGAACACGTTTTGGGGTGTTATTAAAAATCATATATATATGTGTATATATATGTACATGTATATATATGTATATATGTGTTCGCACTCTAGCGGCCGCAATTTAAGTCCGATTTGGTTCAAATTTGGTACACATGTTGGTTGTCTATGTCGCTCGAACGAGTTTGTTAGCCAAAAAAATCCAACAACCAGAGGCACGTTTTTTGACAGGAAGTAACTATTTTTTCTACAAATTTAAATGTAGGATGTTATTTTGCACATTTTGTTTTTTTACGCGACCTCATAGCTCGCTTGGTTCCCCCAAAATCGATCAAAACGTAAATACCATAAAAGTACCCGGTTCAAAGCCATATGGTGGATTTTACCGTGTTGTTGGCGTGCGAAGAACGCAATGCATTGTGTACTGAAGATACTCCCAATACAGGGGTTGGCGTGAGAACTATTTTGCAGCTATTCAGCACCGTCGCTATTTCCCAAATTGTTGGTTGAAACCCTAAAACATAGGCCTATAATCTTAATTTTGGAAATTTGCTCAACTCACGTAAGCGGTATTTTCCAAATTATATGTAATTCTTTTAAAATTAAATGGAAATTACGTTTTGATTATCGCCTTTGATATATTTAAAAAATGCTGTATTAAAAAACCTAACACAACAGTTTTGTTGACTTTATAAAAACCCTTGTAAACACGAACTTTATCAGTTTTCGAGGTTATCTGAATTCTTTCGAAAATAGAGTCAATAGAGGAAGTTTACGGTTATATTTTAAAGAAAAGTATTACGAAATGTAAACAAATAGTTTTTTTATTTCCATAAATAAAGCTCTTTTAAACGAAGTGTCATCTTTGTTCAGTTCTGATTGTTAAAATAATCATGGACATAATATCCTTTATAATAAAAGTATGTCAAATTGCATTGTGATATTTTCTTCCGTTCCGAAGGGAAGGCCTATAAACTTGTACGGTCAAAACAGTGATTCTTTTAGGTTTCCTTGGTTCTCTTTTAAGGTAAAGCATTCTACAAAAAGTTCACCGACAGGGGATGATAGCCATTTTGTCTTAAAACAACCAAATTTAAATTAAGGATTTATTATATTATATTGCATGTGAGTACTCACGTCTGTTGATCCTTCTTGTTTTTTCTCTCAATAAAACAATTTCAATTTCGGGCATGAAATAATACCCATCATCATGTTTTTATAAATGTATAACATACACAAGAACACAAAGACACATATATATTTCACTCCGTGTTTAGATCGTTAAAGTCAAAACACGCACTTTTTATTACGAGCATTGGTGTGCACACCGCATCAGTTGTTTAAGATGGTACTGATTGAAGTCAAAGGATTTAAGGATTTTAATTATAAGCTTAAGGTAATATCAATTTTTAAGTTACAATAATGTTTTCCACGATACGTACAGGGGTTAATTTAACTAAATTACAAGTGAAAAATATATAGACCAATACCGATTTTAAGGAATAGGTCCTGTATTCAAATCCCGGTTTTGGCTTAGTGCTTTTTATGTTAAATTTATTTTTAATTTAATATTTATGTTATATTATTTACCCATATATCACTATATCCCTTCTTTCCGTTAAAGGTTAGTTTATTTACGTCAAGATTTATTATTTTGTAATTACATTAATAATTCATAATTTAATATACAGAGGTAAAATTTATTTGAAATAAAAAGGCTTATTTTAATTTTATCCTTAATTTAACGATTTTAGTATTTATCTATACTTAATTAAACAATGTTATATTTCTTGTTTGATTTAATTATTTCAACAAATTTGACGCAAAAGTAAAAAAATACATAAGCCCGTTCTGAATCACTCAATACAGTTATAAGCTAACTTGACGCTAACAAAAAACTAAATTTTCTTGGACATTATCAAATCTGTTAAATGTTATTGTAAACCTTAATATTATCAAACACTTTATGTGAAACTGCAATTGATACGGCTAACCCTTACTGCAATGCTTCAGAACAAACAATGTATTACCCCCACAGTAGACACGATATAGAGCCAGTTCAACATTTTGTAAGTCATCTAATTATTCAAAAATAGTTTTGTCTAAAAATTGTGTATAACTACAACTTTTAAGCCTAGTTCACACTTACAAACATGTTTGCGGAAACATTGTTTGCAAACAGTTTGCCAGTTGTTTTCGTGATTCTCATTTTGTTTGCCGGATGTTTGCTGGATGTTTTCAAAATGTTTGCAAACAGTTCGCAAACAGTTTAGAAACATCCAGCAAACAAATGAGAAACATTTTAACTTGTTTCAGCAAACAAAAAACAATGTTTTCTGTTTCCCAAACCATATGGAAAACACGCAAACATGCAGACAAACAAAGTATTGAAAAATAAATAAATTTATGCCTACAGCATTTGGATGCAGTTTTCTGCATCGTGTTCAGAAAAATACCAGGAGCAAAGTCTACATACGACCAGTTTCGGGAGAAAGCGGAAATGCATCGCAAGTGCATAAAGTGCATCTAAAAGTGCATAATTTTTTTTGAAACGTCTAAAAATAGATGAAAAGCCTTGAAAATCGGTACTCGGGGGATTTTGGGGGCGCTGAGCTTAGTTGCTCGGGCGCGGAGGGCCCGGGGGGCGGCGGGGGGGGGGGGGGGGGGGCTCTGGGGGGAAAAATTTGTGAAGTTGCGACAGAGACTTGAAAATTTCGTCTCGAGGGGATGATTAATAAAAATAACTTAATAAAAAGTACAGACATTAATATAAATTGCGTAATGTTTTTAAAAAAATCAGATGAACGACAATAATCTTAGAGAATAAGTTTAAAAATTTATTGTTTATAGTAGATTTTTCAATTGTGCTTTAAGATTGTATTCATATAATTTTTTTCTAAATACAAATATTAATAAATAAAAATAATTTAATTAAAAGTGCAGGCATTAAGATAAATTGAGTATATATTTTAGTATTTAACTCACCTTTACAAAACCTCGTAGTACTCTGATGATGGTTTCACATACTTCTGGTATGATTCGGGAAATAATCTGTTTTGAAATTTTGAATGTATATTGCAAACTTGTGAAACAATCACCACTTGGTAAATTTCTTAAAGGTACAGCTAGTCGAATAGCAGCAGAAATGGGGGCTCCGTACCGTGTACATTCTTTTTTATATTTGGACGTACATGGCTCAACAAAATCTCAAAATCGGTCGGAGTCAACCTAGTAAAGTTAAATCAACAGTAAGTTTTGACCGTAATACGGACCTTCTTCAAGAAATCTGCGAGTTCACCATCGCCTTCTCCTAGGTAAGCTAACCTCATTGTGTAGAATTAAATATGAAACTAGCCCAAGCTATAAGAACGTCTTCTTCATTCAACATCTCGAGAAACACTGCCTAGCTAGTGTGGACACAAAACAATGACAAACATTTTTTTGCGAACAGTTTGCAAACAGTTTGCCAGCAGTTGCGTAACAATTTGATAACTGTAGACAAACATGACTAGGCTTTAGGGCAAGGAAAAATAAATGTATTTAATTTTTAGTTTATGGTAGAACAGAAATGGAATTAGTTTTTAAATCTACCTACTCATGTAAGCCGAACCCAAAGGGATTATTTTTGAATTAAATAATATATTATATATTTGAGTAATATTTATTTTAAAATATATATTTGAATGCCTATATGTAACGGTTTAGCCAAGCAAGCCAGAGGCATTTACTTTGATGTAAATTATAATATTGAGTTAAGTGTGGATGTATTTGCTTGTGAATGTATTGGAAATTGTGAAGACTAATTGGAGAAACTGATTTTGAGGTATTTTCTGATTTAATTTAACTATTCTATTAAATCGTCTCTGTATTTCTTTCAACCTAGTTTAGTTTGGAGTGATCCCTCATGTCAAGATGAGTTTTGATTCGTAAGTCGAATATGGAGGAAGCACTCCAAATTCAGAACTTTCACAGGATTAAATAAATGTCTAAACTAACTTTAAATACATAAAATAACCTTACATGATGAAACCCTTCAAATCATCTTACAATATGTACCGGTTTCAGCAACGCAAGCCAGCTGCACGGACGTCGAAATACAACATAATCTTAATTGTTAGGGATTTTATAGAAAATTTATTTCGATACCGTTCTCCAAACATGAACTACTAAATATGAGGTAATTGATACAAGTTAATATTCAAGGTCTTGAAAGTCAAAGCAATTAAAGTATCCCTTGAAGAATTGTCCATTCCTCGTTAAGCTTGGCTTAACCACTATACTCGTGTTTCTAACGAGAGAAAAAAAAACACATTCCAAATTGCCTTTTCTGTTTGAATTCATCAACTTTATTCTGGATTAATAAACTATAAAGCAAAATCTTTTTCTTTTTAAATAAACTCAAATATAATTTGAACTGAAATTGATATTTCGCAAAATGCTCACTCATATTTTGTCGGCTCTACTAGATCATCCCTACCAACACACAGTTGTTAACTAATTACAAAAGCTATATTGGGTCTTTGTAATTGTTTAGTGCAGATCATTAAAAATTTTAAACTACGTATATTTTTGGATTTCTGAGTGTACTTGTAAAAGAATGATTTCCTTACTTTAATGTTTTATGGGCTGGTTCTTAGTACTACTTTTGAATATTTGAACAAACTCTGACTACAGTTTCCAATATTTTCATCTTTGTGCTTTGATACTTAAGTCGGCATATATATATACTTATCAACATACATTGAATGGACATTTCATTCACTCGGTAGAACAAGTCTTGTGTTTAAACAAGTGATGTAATATATTAAATACAATAAATTAAATCATCCGAGTAATTAAAAAAAGATTATGAAACTGCAAGAAAGTTGTACTGTTTACAATATTTGAATTTCACCAAGTACTTACAGTCTCGTTGGGTTACGTTACTTTTATATTGAATTTCATTATGGAATAAAAGATTCACATAAAAATAGTTTTGATAATTAAAAATAAAGCCTTTTAAAACTATACAACATACAACAATGTACATATATACCTTTGGGAGTTCCTATACTCAGTCAAAGTAAAATGAGTTTTGAGTTTTGATTAGAATATACGTAGATGTTGGCATGTTTTGAGGTATAGAATAACTCTAAAAAGCGACATTTTAAAACAGTATTTTCCGACTAAAAATATTAATGAAAGAAATTTTTTCTCTGCAGGAGTTACTGCCTATGTTGATTTTTAACATTTTTCAGATCTGTGTCTATGACGGTAAGTAATATGTCATAAATGCCAGAATTCCAGATAACTTTCAATAGTTGTGTTCAAAACAAACAGCTTTATAAAATTGAGCTACAAACACAATACTACCTTACACTATATAAAAGGAATACACACTTTTATAAAAATCTCGCATACCCTGTAGTTTTCCAGTAAAGTATATAAGTACTTCTAACACTAATAGCTTTTAAAGCTACAATAATTTAGTAAATAGGGTGGGAAGAGGTCTTTGAGTGTAAATGTATAGAATATCTAGAAAACCATATCTCAAAATTAACATAAAATTTGATAATTTAAAAAAAGCCTTTTAAAACTATACACCACACGACAGTATCATATATACATTTGGGAGTTCCTAAACTCAGTTAAAGTAATATGTGTTTTGAGTTCTGATTGGAATATACATGTTGGCATGTTTTGAGGTACATAGCTCTAAAAAGTGACATTTTAACAGTAAAAATATGAATGATAAAATGATTCCGCTGCAGTAGATACTGTCTTTGTTAACATTTAAACATTTTTCTTATCTGAGTCTATGACATAAGTCTTGTAATATAACAGTAAGTATTATGGCATAAATGCCAGAATAATAAATTGAAATTAATACACTATTCATTATTACCAGATAACTTTCAATGGAGAATGAAAGTAGCTGTGCTCAATACAAACAACACTAAAATTTCACTTGCACAGTCTTGTATATCAAGACATCAGTTAGTTTTTAAGTAACTCATTTGATACGCTCAGCTCTTTACTGGATTATAAAATCAATAACATTTAAATCACATTAAGAGTACAAGTTAAACAAACATTGCCCACTGTACGAATGTTCTATGACTACTGCAATCATCTGACTTGGTTCATTACTTTTACCAGATTCATTAATTACGTTATAAAGAAGAGAAGGCACCACAGAAAAGGGTCACGCTTGACTGGGTTCACGCAAGTTTCGGTCGTGATTTTAAGACGGCAAGTTTGTACGACTGGAAGCAAATTTCGTTATACTATCTCAACTTCCAACTTCATTAAGTTTTAATAAATCAGAGACTATTACTGGCGAATTCATACCTAATTAGGTATGAATTATCTGCTGAAGTCATTTACGTGTAACGTTAAATAAATGACATAATATCTGTTTACCTTGTTGAAATGGTCCTGGCGTAACTCATTAAAAGTAGATTTTACTACACCAAACGAAATAATGTTCTATGAATTACTATTAATTAGTTCCTATCTATTTGTTATTATGAATTTAGAAGTAAATTTGATTTAGTTTGTGATAAAGTAAAATAGACCTAGAGATAGAAAACTTGATATGGTAAATGATATGTGCTTTGTATGATTTATTATTGTAAAATAAATATTGTTTCTAGGACCAAATATAGTGTATGTTTTAAATATTTTGAATGTAAGACATTAATTCTGTTTTAAATAGTAAAAGTTGGTATTAGTGCAACATAAATTATAAAATAAAATAGCAATACGTTGAAAACTTAATAGAGTTTACTTGTATGAGTATCCCCGCCTATACAGTTACGTATTGCTCTGAGGTGCACCAAATTATGACAGATTTCGTGTTTGAGTTAGGAACATATTTAATTTAAGCTCGTAAGCCAAAAATCAAGTTGAATCAAAGCATAATTGGATGTACATGGATAATTATGAAATTCATACTTCTTATTGTACTAAATTAGTGATTTAGCAATTAAAATAGGAACTGTGCAAATTGAATAGATTAGTCAAATATTCTTCTTGTAATATTTTTTTTTTACTTCGTGCTATATCGTAATGATCGTAAGTCGTTATTTATAATAAGCTTATAATCAGCTTATATACTCATACACGTATCAAAAAGCGTATTCAAGGCGATAAATTATTTTCAAGACGTGAATTATTATTAGCAAGAACTTTTAAATAAAAGCTGTTAAAAAACTGAATGCTACTTCTTTCTCTCATATTATACATTCTTTGTGGGAATAATTATGTCAAATATAATAAAAGTAAATTGGAAAGTCAAGTTACCAGCGTCGAACCTAACGGCAGCTCTCCAGCTAGGTATTGTTATCATCAGTGTTGCCAACGCCAGGAAAATATCCCTACAACTTACTTGATTTTACATCACTGTTACTTTCGGATTATAATTTTTTTCGTATAATTGTATTTTGTATATTTTTCCGATGTAGCGGTTAAGGAAAGCTTTAAAATGATGCCTCATTCATGTAATTTGATGATGTAAGTTATGTAATTCCTTAAGTTATGGCGTACCGACAAAAAAGTGTGGCCTTGAGAAATTATAATATATGTGATTTTGTATACATATTTACTTTAAGAGACTCTTGAGCAGTTCTAGAGATAAACAAAGTCAACAACTCTAATTTCAATTTACAACATCAATAGATTGAAGTAAAGTGTACACATCTTTCTATGAAATAACTTTTATATTCTCAAATTTCTTTGTGAGTTTGATAGTATTAACAGCGGTTTTGATAAAATGTGCATACTTATTACTGAATCACATTCTGATAATGTTTTATTAGAAGGTAAACTATATTATAGTTTTATTATATGACCAAATTTTAGTTTAAAAGTATGTAGTGATATTTTGAATAAATCTAAAATAGTTTCTGTTGATTTAAGTCAAGACGTTAATGATTAAGTTAAATTGTAAAACCGAGAACTGAGAAGATGTAAAGAATTCTAGTTAAAGCAAAATGAAGTTAAAAGACGTGGCAATATGGATTCTTCTATGTAATTTAATCCTGAAAACTCTGCCAACAAATTACATCTTTTAAATACAATTATAATATTAATGAGATTCCTTAACGAGATGCATAGAGTAACTGTATACTGGAATACCGTATTTACATTTTCGGAGCTGTACTGTAATGAGAACCGCTCAATGCAGTTTATAATAAATCTGACGACTAAAATAAGGGTAAAACATTATCAAAACCATTAGGTAGGCTACAGTTAGTAATTATCCATGCGAATGTGTTGAGACGTAAAACCGTTGTATAATATAAAGATGATGTAGGAATGTGACTGTTACCACCACCATTTCCAAAACAAATAACAGTTTATATGCTGATTTATGGATTTGCCTATATTGTTCATAATAAGATAAGGCCTAGTTAAGATAACGCGGTTTTGATAATGTGTGCATACTTATTACTGTATCACATTCTGATAATGTTTTATTAGAATTTAAACTATATTATAGTTTTATTATATGACCAAATTTTAGTTTAAAAGTATGTAGTGATATTTTGAATAAATCTAAAATAGTTTCTGTTGATTTAAGTCAAGACGTTAATGATTAAGTTAAATTGTCAAACCGAGAACTGAGAAGATGTAAAGAATTCTAGTTAAAGCAAAATGAAGTTAAAAGACGTGAAAATATGGATTCTTCTATGTAATTTAATCCTGAAAACTCTGCCAACAAATTACATCTTTTAAATACAATTATAATATTAATGAGATTCCTTAACGAGATGCATAGAGTAACTGTATACTGGAATACCGTATTTACATTTTCGGAGCTGTACTGTAATGAGAACCGCTCAATGCATTTTATAATAAATCTGACGACTAAAATAAGGGTAAAACATTATCAAAA
>JAGFPH010005723.1:52758-91567 GCA_018207615.1 Philaenus spumarius
GTTACCACCACCATTTCCAAAACAAATAACAGTTTATATGCTGATTTCTGGATTTGCCTAAACTGTTCATAATAAGATAAGGCCTACTCCTGAGCTGTTTTTACTGATTATCACCTAAACATGATCCTTCAATGTGGTTTAAAGCATAACCAGCCTAATCTACAACGAAGCGAATCTTCTAACAGAGCATTGATCTGAACCCAATAAGGAACATGTCGAAATTTAACATGAATTCTCTCCTTTAAAAAAAACACATAACACCTTTTGACGTTTTAACAAAAACCGACAACAATGGGAGCATTTGTATCGTTTTAGTAACGATTAAAATCTTGTAAAAAAAAAACATTTAACAGTAACAATATAACCTGTGGTATTCCACAGACCAGCCCATTCAGCCACCAAGTTGTCCACATCCTGCTAAAATACAATAATACTTTAAATAGATATTGTGTTAAATATCTTAAAACCAGAAATATATTTTTCGTGCTTTATCATTTCTTGGTAATTCGTTTTAAATACCTAAAGTTATTAAAGAGTGTCAATGCTATGTATAGGTTGTTTCGATAATATTTATTAGTAATTTTTATAAATAAACTGGCTGCAGTTATGGCAAATAAAGTTACGGTGTATTATAGAAAACGCGAGAGGTAGATTTAAAAGAAGTGACTGCAGTTAGTTAAGACACATAATGTAAAAGTGAAAATATTTGTGTGTAAGCTATATCTCCAACGTCAACTAAGTTGTAACCCATGGTCCCACATAAAAATGTCTGATAAAACCTGTAACACTTGCGGTGTGTTATGATGTATTTAAAAATAAACATATGAAGTTTTAGTTTACACTATTACATAAAAATCAGCAGCATTCGAAAAGGAATTTTAGTTAACTTATTCACCACAGCCATACTATCGTCAACTACACTCAATTCAACGTTCACCGTGCAGTACAGGTCTTACTGGAGATAGTCATACTACTACCATTACTGGGAACATCATGTTTATGGTCACCTGCGTCAACTGTCCGAGCGTTGCACGGGTGTTCATGTTTTTTGGACGGCTAGTATCGCTGAGACTGCCATTTGGATAGCATGGCTAATGGGCGCTCCTAAAAATAACAGTGTACGACTTAAGCTAAGGACACTGAAAATGTTTCCTGATAACGGTCACTCTAAAGCTTAGTTGTTAAATTTTAGAGTTTGTTGTTATTTTTAGTGGGAGATAGTTCAACAATCTAATGACAGTGATACATTTTTTACCATAACTTTAGTTTAAAAAGTCATAGAGAGGTCTAGTTTGCGGCATTCATTTTATTTGTTTACTCTCTTAAAAATAATATGCAACTTGCTAGGGGCTGCTATTTGAAAATAAAAAACTACCCCCAGCAACCTCTACTTAGGGGTGAGGTTGAAACCCTAAACCACATAAAAAATTACTTTGACTTTTGCTAGTAACATTTACAAAGATTGTTTGAAAATTAGAGTCGTTCAAAAATTAAAGGGGGGGGGGGGACTTTTATGGGACACCCCGTACATTATAATACTGCAAGAGCTATATGTTTGATCAAACATTATAATACGGGACCCTGGAATATTACTTAGATGGCTGTGGTGAGGTAATAAACACACTACGCAACACTAAAACACTATGATGTTATAACTGAGTGCAACATTTCATATCATTTCAATATACCTTACCTACGCGACCATATTTTCTGTAGTTTAAAAACTATATTGGCCTTAGAGACGATATTTTTGCTATGGCAATTCTAATTATGAGTTATAAATTTGAAATTCTACACTCGATCGTCTGGTGACATTTAATTATGTTTTCTGATTTATTCAATGCATGGTTAATAATAATACAACTATATCTAAACAACTAAATATTACAGTGTCCATCTTGAGGTTCCTACCAACATTTGCATATACGATATACGGTAATTGTTAATATAAAAAGTTTCCAAGCGTCCAATGTGTTGGGTTTAGTTACATTTTTCAACAGCTTAGAATTTTCTATTTTAAAATGATGATTTTCATCTTTTTTTTTTATGAAATCGTTTGAAATAAATGGTAAAAATTCAATGAAGTACTTTCCGCGAGTATAGGTTCGTTATGTGGATGATATTTTTGCAGTATTTGATAAAAACGAAAATCTTGATTAATTTTGTGATGCTATCAATGGATTTCACTCCGCTATAAAGTTCACTAAGGAAATTGAAAAAGACTGCAACTTACCGTTTCTAGATGTGAATGTGTTTAGGGAAAATAATGTTTTGTGATTTAGTGTATATAGAAAAACCACGCATACAGATAGATATATAACGGAGGACTCACACCATTCTCCAGCTCATAAAAGAGACGTTTTTAATTCTATGGCTCACAGATTGGTTAATTTGCCGTTATCTAAGAATAAGTACGAAAAGGAACTGAAATATATGTATGGTGCTGCGATTTTTAATGGGTATTCCAAAAAATCAATAGGCAACATAGTAAGAAAAATTAATTTAAAGAAAATCAAGGAATCAAGGTGCACTCTTGTGAGCAACAAACCCCAACAACGATGGGTTAGAACAAAGTTTGCCCCACCATTATGTAATGTTGTTAGGAAATCGTTAGCGAAATATGAAAATTTGAATGTAGCTTTGTCGGCTGATAATGTGGGTAAGATGCTGGGTAATCCTAAAGACAAAATTCAAGAACACGACAAATCCGGAATTTATCACATTAATTGCGAAATGTGTCCTAAAAAATACATAGGTCAAACCATAAGAAATATGAAGATAAGAGGTAAAGAACACTTTTCTCATTTAAAATATAATAGGCCTAATAAATCTGCTATGGCTAAGAATTGTTTAGATGAAAATCATAATTTTAAAATAGAAAATTCTAAACTGTTGAAAAATGTAACTACGCTTGGGGAACTTTTTATATTAACAAATACCGTAACATAATTGTGAATTATTAATTAGGTCCTTTATAGAATTCTGTATTAATGTAATAATGATATTTTTGTTAAATATTAATAATAGTTTAGCAATTTTATTTCAGTTATATTGTGATTGTTAAGATATTTGAATAACGCCTTAGCATAGGTTTATGACACGCCCCTAAATTATATAAAAGACATTTCAACATTTCTGAAGAAATTAAAAAATTTTAAATAACTAAAATCAATTAACTATGTTATTTTCAAACCAATGATTCATTTATGAATTTATTATTCAGTTCGCACATCTGAAATGGCTTAAACCGGTGAATGTGGGATTTAGTTTATTTACATAAACTTTAAATGTAAAACCTTTTACGTGATTTTGCTGCTGAACAGAAGATTAGACAGAAATAATTTCTTCTGCGCATTGTAGCTCGGAAAAGGTTATAAACAAACATCGAAGTTTCTGAGTTTCACTTAAGCCTAGTACGCACTGCGACTCTTTGAATCGATTCATGTTGCGACTCTGAATCTGCGTGGCGTCGATTTATGTTCAGTCTTTGCCCGGACCCAGCATCGACTCAAATGAACCATGTCCACACAAAGATTCATTTGCCCATACTTGGTGGATATTTCTATAGCCATTTTTTGTTTAGTTAATAAAACTTTAAAAAGAAAACGGCCAAAACGATGGTGGGTCCGAAAATTATTTCATGAGGGGAAACAGTACGCGAGTGAACTTTTGGACGCTTTAAAAATTGAAGACTTGATGAGATTTGAATGTCACCAACCGAATTTGAAATTATTTGAACAAAGTTGGCAGGCGAAATCTTAGAAGGAATTACAATTTTAGAGACTGTATCTCTATTTGTTTTTCAATTTCTGTGGATGATACCTGATATTTGATAGTCAAAACTAACAAATATTTACTTAATATTTTCTGGTTTTTGCATTCTGCGAATGACGGGTCACACAAACACCGATTAGAATGTAGTCCCCAATAAAATTTAATGTTTTAGCACTGTTGCACAATATAATTAAAAAGATTGTGGAGGATTAATCAAAAATGATAAACAAAAAGAACCTCTGTTCTGCTACGATTCACGTTCACATTGAGACATGTTTCAACTTGTTATGTCAAAGAATTCCATGACGGACGTTACGCAAAAGAGTCAGAAATACAAAACCACAGAACACCAGATTCATTGGCTCAAGCAGATTGGTTGACGCAGCTCCGATTCTGCCTAGACTCACGCGTAACGTAAAGAATCGATTCAAAAGAGTCCCAGTGCGTACTAGGATATAGTCACTTTAGAACTCTGCTATGCATTTTACATAATATTTAAAGCCACCTTTACTACCTTCTTCTTTATTTGATACAATGCAAGAACTTTACAAGAATGTTAGACAAAACACATGCTTTATTTACATACACAATACTTAAACACCCCTGAATATAAATCTATGCGTTCAATGTACCCATTTACCAACACAAAACTATTTAATAAATAAGTTCAACATGAAAAATGATTTTCCATTGTTCCGATTACGTCGTACAAGATTTTTATAAAAGACTAGCTGACCCGGCAATGCTTCGCTACTGCATAATTATTTTGGTGAAATAAATGCGACAAATGATGGTAATTTTGTGTGTCATAAGGATATGAATCGTAGGTTCTAAACCATGTCATTTATACCACTTCATAGCTGTACTCCATTTACATGTCGTCATAGGACCTAGTTCAACTGTTTTGTCTTTGTGATAATCGGTGTTGCAGTTGTAGTGAAACCCTGACATTGATTTTTCAGACCATGGAAGCACCTTCATGTGACATCTTTTAGAACTGTGTTTTTGAACGGCAGCCATTTTGACCTGGGGATATTGTTGACTGTACTTTTTGGAAGCCTCATGATGCACGGCAGGATTTTTGTATTGTATCTTTTGACAGCCTCGCGATTTACGGCTGGATTTTTTGCATTGTATCTTTTAACAGACTCCCTATGACATCCATGCACGATTAGCATTAGAAAAACGTTTTTGCCGTTTTTTCCCACGTTTCCTTGTGGCTTGAACAATGGAACAATGATCTGACTCAACAGTATCAGACAACACGGTTCTGTCAATGGAGACTGAGAGTTTTGGAGATCATTGTCTGAAAGCTGCCCAATTTCCCCAATAATATCCTCCGCAATATAAGAGGGAACGGGAGTATCAGGAACAGAAGGGTTTAGAAGAATGAGAACATAAAAATGATCAGCCCAACTTGTGGTCAGTGAGTAGGAAAGTGAAAGTGAGGGAGGGTCTGGAGGTTAAAGGTACAGTTATTTGTGCCAGGTTTCTTGTTTCAAGGCTATATACATTTTAAGAAATCGTGATCAGTCTGTAGGAAACAAAATAAAAAATCCAATTTACCAATATTATAAACCCTTCAAACAAATTTTGTAATACTTATAACCGTACAATATTTTATTTAATTGTAATATCTATCTCATAAATACTGTAGTATATATTGTTTGAGATTTCACCATGTTTAGAGAAATCGTTCATTAGATATGATGACAAATATATAGATCGGGGCAACAAAATATATAGATAGATTCCCCGATCCGGATTTGCATGGATTGATAGAGAAATCAAAGTTAAATGTAGGCCTATATTAACCAAAAAATATATCAATAAATATATTATACTATGTATTTTTATGGGGATTTTTAGTAACTTTGACCCCCCAAACCCACTAAAATTTCAAATTTGATCAAACAGTTTCTTAACGAGCACCTATGGCCCTAGAGGAAGCTATATACCAAATTTCATTCCAATCCGTTTGGTAGTTTTGGAGAAATCGTGATTTAGTAACTTTGAAGCCCAACCCCCCTAAGATTTCGAATTTTTTAAAAACCCTTTCTTAGCCAGCACCTGCGGCCCTAGATGAAGTTACATACCAAATTTCATTCCAATCCGTTCAGTAGTTTTAGAGAAATATTGATTTAGTAACTTTGTCCACCCCAACCCCCTTAAAATTTCAATTTTTTTGAAAACCTTTCTTAGTGAGCACCTTCTGCCCTAGATGAAGCTATATACCAAATTTCATTCCAATCCGTACAGTAGTTTTAGATAAATCGTGATTTAGTAACTTTGACCCCACCAAACTCCCCCTCCTAAGATTTCGAATTTTTTAAAACCCTTTCTTAGTGAGCACCTATGGCCCTAGAGGAAGCTACATACCAAATTTAGTTCCAATCCGTTCAGTAGTTTTTGAGATTTCGTGATGAGTCAGTGAGTGAGTGGTATTTGGCTTACATATATATACATTAAGAAATGTATTTATTTTCTAAAGTCTGTGATATGGTGGGGCCTCTGATTTCCCTTGATACTGAAATGGAAAGGGTATACTGTCACTCAAGATAAGGCCTTGTACATTCGTCAAGAGATAGCGCCAGGACTGCAAAGTGTTACTTAATGTCTTGTTTGCTTCTCTCGGGTTATTTTTGAATTTATCTAAAACATTATAACATCCATGCCGAAATGATCCTACCTTTGGATGTTTATGAAATAATCACGGAACAAACCCAATTATTAATTAGTTTGTTTATTTATTGAACAAGTTAATACGTTAGCATGCACCACCTTACCCCTTTGACACAGAGTAAAGTTATTAATCTCTGCTTATTTTGAAAAAGTTATGTTAGTGATTAAATCAGTAAATACTTCAATATTTAACTACACTTTCTACTATTTTATATTCTATAAATAACAAGAGGCTCCACCCCTGCTCGCTTCGCTCACCAACCCCAGCTGTGACCCATTGTGAAGCCAATGCAAACAGATATTGCATATTCTGATATTTTTACGGAAATGACGATTGGGCAGTGACCTATAAATAGTTAATGTAAGACATTGATCGAAATAGACACGATCATCCCCAACAGTTCTAATTGCGACATGCGTTATAATTTTACCATTAATATTTAAATAATCAACAATTAACATTTTAAACAAATGTTTATAATTACCAACTAAATAAAACAATATAATATTTAACACCAGTTGCTTGACTTATAATACATACACTAAGCCTTTTGTTTGCTTTTACCTAATCTAAAAAGAAAAATCTGTTAGTTGTGAAGAATATTTACCTGTTTAAAAATTGTCCAAATAAACGTATTTTGGTTAATTTGTAGGCCTAACCTAAAATAATGTTAAGTTTTTGATTTATATAATCTGTTTATTTATAATATGTAACAACAGCTGTTTGAATTGAATCAACTCTTAATCACTTAAGTAATTAATAGGTGCTCTCTAAAAAAGGTTTAAAAAAAATACGAAATTTTAGGGGAGTTTGGGGGAAAGTTACTAAATCACGATTTCTCCAAAATCACCGAACGGATTGGAATGAAATTTGACATGTAGTTTCCTCTAGGTGCTGATAAGAAAGGATTTCAAAAAAATTGAAATTTTAGTGGGGGTTTGGGGTCAAAGTTACTAAATCACGATTTCTCTAAAACTACTGAACGGATTGGAATACATTTCGGTATGTAGCTTCCTCTAGGGCCGTAGGTGCTGATAAGAAAGGGTTTCAAAAAATTTGAAATCTTGTCGGTCAAAGTTACTAAAAAAAACACCTAACGGATTGGAATGAAATTTGGTATGTAGCTTCCTTTAGGACCCTAGGTGCTCGCTAAGAAAAGTTTTCAAAAAATTCGAAATTTGAGGGGAGGCTTCACCGATTTTTATGAAATTTTGTGCATGTATTTTGTAGGTCTGGGAGTAGGTTTTAGGCTTTTTTTTTAACCCCTAGGTAATAAGGGTGGCCCTTTTCAGATGTTTTTGGGCAAATACACTCACCCATCACGAAATCACAAAAAACCACTGAAGGGATTTGAATGCAATTTGGTATGTAGCTTCCTCCAGGGCCCTAGGTGCTCGCTAAAAAAAGGTTTTTAAAAAAATCAAAATTTTAGGGGGGAGGGGTTTGGGGGGGCAAGTAACTAAAAATCCCCATAAGAAATACATAGTGTAATATATTTATTGATATATTTTTTTGTTAATAAACATTTAACTTTGATTTGTCTATCCGTGCAAAGCCGAATCGGGCCAGCTAGTCCGATTATAATATTATAAGCTATCCTTGTTTTATTTCAAAAAGAGAGTAAGAAGTTTTTAATTAAAACAAATAATTTCGTTAAACGATTCATTTAGTTAGATTTTTGAAGAATAATTGCATTAAACTTAAAGAAGGTTTACATTCTTTGTGCATCTAACCTACCACGAAAGTAACTGTAATTAAAATTCAAACACAACACGAATTGCACGAGGAACACAATACTAAAACGTAATAACTTTCTAATTTTAAGTAGCTACTTGCTTTGAATACAAATGTTATGAGGCGGTTCGGGCAACTAACCTGCAATCTGGAATGCAAGTGGACAGTAAAAATAAAAAAATAGAAACTGTTGAAGGTTCACATTTCAGTTGCTTATTTATGCGTGGCAAATGTCTACACAATGACAGTTGCTGTACAATATGAATGGTCATTCGAATTTGCACAGTAACTTGCACTGTTTAAACTAGGATTTATTTTACCCATTGTAAAATAATTGATAACTTTGTTCGTAACAATACAATTATGTGTTGCTATCTACACTAATATAAATGTAAATTTAATTTTAGTATGTCTTAGTCAAGCCATTTCAAGTGATTATCCAAAAGATAGATAACTTCAAACCAGCGTAGTGAAATTAATTTATATTTTCATAAATATACTCTAGATGTCCCAATTCAGATGTCTCGTTTAATTTTTGCAAAGGAGGCCGATGGAGAACATTGTATTGAATGCAGTGAGCATAGTTTATGCTCGAATTTCACCTTAGATGTTTCATACAGTTGTTGTAAAACAGAAGGTATTATACAAATTGTGTTTTGTAGGACCAACTTGTTCGATAGTAAGTATAATTTGTAGACAAGTGGAAATATTTAAATTATCTATAGGCGCACTTCGGCGTTATGTTTGAATCGGATTTTACCGTCACTCATTTTCTCATGCATTTTAAGAAACGCTCCATACAATTCCATCGGATTGAAAACAGTTTTGGTCTTGTCAAGATTCAAACCAGCACCATAGAATCCACCACTATAGACTTACGCCCTATTTGGTTATGCCACGAACTCATTGCTAGTTTAGCATAATTTGAGTTGGGTATATAAGTATAACAGATTGTTCTACGTCATATACCTAACCCGTTAATGTTAACAAAATGTACAGTTTAATTGGTAGTGCCTCTGAAATGGACATTGCGCTTCCTCGTTTCATAAGTTGAGTTAAAAATGAACATTGTGCTTCTCCATTTCATAAGCTGTGTTAAAATCAACATTGTGCTTCGTCATTTCGTAAGTTGTGTTAAAAAAGTTTACACTTGTCCCGTGTGGTTTGCATTTTTTTAAGTTTATTTATTTTGACAAATGGTAACAACTGTTGATGAAATTAAGTTATTTAGTTTACTTTTATAAGAACTGTTCGTATTAATTCGGAAGCAATTTTTGAGGTAATAAGTTTAAATTAAACACATTCGCTAAATTAATTAATTTTTGGTGAATACTATTTATGTAATTTTCAGTGTAATTTTAACTGATAAATTATTATAAAAACAAGCACATGAATATATAATAGTGGGTTTGGTGGTTTGACGGTTGTAGTACAAAAGCAAGGACAATAATAGTTTGTTATTAAAAAACACTTTAATTACAACAGCTGATCTTGGCATTGCGACAGCCAACATACATAAACATAAACTCAAATCATGATTTATTATACATGTGTGACAATCAGCTGTTACCCTCTTATTCATGATACACTGTAGTTATTTTTATTTAAAAAAACTGTAAGAAAACTCTATTTAAGTCATCTGGAAGAAAACGTAAGTTGTAAGAATTACTTTTAATTTGTCAGATACTATTTTTTTTTTTGTAGTTTATATAATTATGAATTTTGTTTTATATTTTATGAATTTATATAATTAACTATTGGAAGTGTTTCAGTGTTCAAGGTTGAAGTGATTCAACACACACCCTAAGTGTTTCATTTTATTTACTAAACATAGAGATGTTTTGTTCCACTCAAAGTCTACTTGAGATTACGAAGGATCTTCTCTTTTATATAAATTGAATAACCTAACCTAATTAAAATACACTACGTTTCTTGTCTAGGTTATGGTATAATATAATATACACAATTATATTTAGAATCACTGAAGCCTTCAAACTTGTGGTTAGGGTTTCAGAGTTTCTAATTGTTTACATTCATTACAGTACTCACTGAATAATTATATTTGATTTGTTCATGATCATATATTATTACGGCTTATATTAAAAAGTAAAAATAGTAGAAAAAATGCTTCTGATATATTTAAAAAGTTATTACTTGCGTAATTTTCGTATAGAATACAATATTTGTAAACTGTAATTGAAAAGTACAATAAAATCTGTACTAAACAGCTCGGTTTGATACAATGAGATAGCGTTCTGATTTATTTTTTACAGTTAGTTTAACACTTCGAGCTCGTTTGAAAGCATTTATGTGCGTTAGGCGTTTTGTTAAAAACATTTATTTTAATTTATTGACGTTTTTTACTCATGAAAATTTTGTAGATTTTGAATCGTCCCTCCCTACATTGGGCAAAGTTTAATCCTGAAAGGTTACAAACACTACAGTAAGAGTATATTTATACACGCCTTGCCGACACTGCATTCAACTAAACTTTTCAATTTACTTTCCGTTTTTCTTCCTGATGATATTTTGCTCGTAATCAATGAAGCACCTCTTGAAAACCCAGCCTTATATTAGGTCCCTTTCAATTTGATCTTACTCGCTATGTTTAAAACAACAATAATTAAAAGTATCTTATTTGTGTATTTGGCTTTGAAGGTACTTGAAGAGTAAAATATCGTTTATTTATCTACATTTAAAAACAAAATACGCAAGTTGTTTTCGAAATACTTAGAGTTTGTAGTCATCACTATTTAAAACATACACTTGTTGGATGTTGATTCCATCTTGGAAACCAGCAATATATGTAGCAAATTGTCTTGTAATACTCGGAGTTTGAATGGGTGTACAAATTTGGAGAATGTATACATCCTATTACTTTAAATGAGCAATTATTGTATCTATCTTTGTATCTGTCGCGGATTTCGAAAACGGCTCTAACGAATTCAAAGAAATTTTGTATTTAGGTGTAGTTTTCATTTTTAAGTACACCCATATAGTTGTATTTCGTGTAAAAACGCTATTTTGTTAGAAAATATAATTTAAAAGTTGAAAAATTTTAACATAGGGTCTTATGGGTTGCCATGTTGGTTACAAAATAACAAGGAAGTAGTAGAAAAAGCGATCAAAACATCTGTTTAAAAACAAGCTAATTTATACTGTTTTAGCACGTTGGAATTAGAATAAGTTGGGCCTGATTTAACAATTTATTTTGACAAAAAGAAAAGGTAAAGTTGGCAAAGATGGATAAATTCTAATAGTCAATTTTGTAATATAGGCCTGGCTAATTTCTGAAACATAGTAGTGAGGTTATGTTAATCCTGTAATAATTTTTAATACATTTAGGCCTGGTTTCAAAACTTTAGTTGACAGAAGATAGTAGAACTAGGACTAAAATCGTAATGAAAGCCTCTCACGTTTCTAAAGCATGTATTTGATGTTATAATTAATCTTGCAATTACTGTTAATATATTTAAGCATGGTTTCGTAATTTTAGTTGACAGAAGATTAACGAGATTCTCTAGCGAATTTTGCAACTGCGAGCGAAGCAGCCATCTAAGGCCGAAGGCCGAGGCGGGGTTGGGACGCGAAGCGTCCAGGGGCAGAGCCCCTAGTTTACAATAAAGAGAGCTAATAATTGGACAAACAACGCCTATCATAGAGTTTATACTAAATTCCTTATTGCAGTAATATTTTGCTTTGTGCAAAATCGTAAAAATGTAGTAGGTCTATAGTTCATTTTATTTAAAGTGAGACGAGAAAGCTAAGTTTTTTGTTCATTTGATATTTATGAGGGGAGATATTTTTCTAATTATCTTCGTTTTATTTTGCTAATTACACCACCGTACCACAACTGATCTCGATTCATGAAACCGTCTGGGCGTGCATAACGACAGACTTTTACTCATACACACAACAATGGCCTACAACGGGCCAACTATTTCTGAACTTTTAAGAAAGAGTTTGACACACCTAAAAAATAACAATAAAATATAGTTTTGCACGTCATCACGTACATTAAAACACTTCTTTAAATTTCACCTTCACTTAGAAGAAAATATGTAAATTGGAAAAATGATGTAAACTAATTATTACAAACAGAATGATACTTATGTTGAGATGAGGTTTCTTTGTTTTATTTTATTAATACTGTTTGTAGCTGTTCATTTGTTTTAAATCATGTATGGTGCTTTCTGTTTTTAAACTAATTTTAAGATTTAAAATGATTTTTTTTTAATTTTATTGTTCATTATTTTTATTTGATGCTCAGGCGACGTACTATATAAATATTCAAAGCAATATACTAGTAAGTGCCAGTGAGCGTCAGACTAAATTAAGTTTAAATAGAGCGTATAGAACTGCAGGACGTATATATTGTATTGAACATTTTTATATTCAGGTACACAATCTCCATCTCTTAAAGCGTCACCTGCATCAGTAACGCTATCCAAGTTTCTTGCGTATAAAGGTGTTGGAGCTCAAAATGTCTATTATCCATCTACATTATTACTCAGTTGAACTTAATTTCTGTAAGGCACATACGATTGCCATAGTTTGTATTTAATAATGTACAAAGAGATCGACAATGTCAGAATTAATACAAAATACATAACATTTTTGATATGCATTAGCATTGCAAGCTATTGTATTGACAAATAATACAGCTGATTGGATATATCAGTTTTAACTATTAAGTACTTTCTTACTTTTAATCAAAGGAATTTTTATAGTAGCACAATTAAATATAATGAAGGATTAGTTCTGGATTGGATTAGAAAGAGATTAATATCTCTTATACTTTAACAAGTATTTCTTAGTATGTAACTATTACCCAAGCAAGTGTGGTTACCTGTTTAAGAATTTATCATAACAGCGTCAAGTTTCTATGGAAAAGAAGAATCTGTTGTGTAACTTTGCATGAAACACATACATAGTTAAACAGCATAATCTTTTAGACTTTGTATTTATCAAGTGATTATTATTACAACGTTTCGATAGAAAGGCCGCAGCCTACTAAAAAAAAATTCTTTATTCATTATAAAATAAATATTTTTTTTAAATCGCTTTAAACAAGTTTGTTTTACAGCCTTACAGCTAATGTTTGTAAGGTTTAAAAAAAGTACAAGAAACAAAATACCGTTTTTTACTAACAACTAGGCATTAGATGACAAATGTAATCAATCATACATAACTGTCAAGACACGAACAACTAAGAGATCTTCTAGAACATGCAAGGCTTCTTTCATTTAAAATATAAATTAATTAATTATTTAATAATTGACTTTTGTAGGAATACAATTTTGACCGATGAAACGAAATTTACCAACAGGCTATGGACGTACACAGAATTTTGAAATAAGTTTGATTTGTTTACGTTTATATCTAGACAATTTAAATAACATCTTTCATAACAATAAAGTCCTAATACCATCATAGTACTAACCTAGATCTTTGTAATGCTTTATATGTATATTGTGACAACAAACATGCTCGCCTTGTTTCTGTGTAACACAAGGATAGTAATAAACAATGAAGACACACAATTAAAGCTAATGAAATGAGAAAACACGGTTGTTGTGTTTTATATGCTTTGTTCTTTGTTAGGACTGGGTCGGGCATAATGCGTTCTGATATTTATTGAAACATGGAAAACGATTAATAATTAATACAAAGTCAAAGTTTATTATGTATTTGATTGGATTCCATTGACACTCTCTATTAAAAGTTTTAAATTAATTGTCTTTTTGTTTTTAATTGAGTTTTCTTCACTTGATATAGTCTAGAATTTTAGTGTATTATGTTTCGTAAATACATAAGATGGCAAGATATGAATACAAAACAATTCAAATATAAATAAGTAGTAAATGTTTAACTATAAGACTAATTTACTCATGAATCTTTACAATGACTGCAAATAATTATGTTTTTATATTAATGACACTGTCTATTTGTTATTGTTTCAATATGTTAATGTAATTACCATGAGTTACTTCCCGCATATTGTCACGGTGTACATCACTTCCCTCCCTCCCTCTCTTCATTACATACATATTCTATTTGCATTGATTTACTATTCTCTGCAGAGTTCACAATATCAACCCTACACACAACTTTATTTGCATAGAATTCATAAGTAAAGTACGTCAGTGAAATACGCCATTTTATCTGCAGCGATATATGCTATTCAAAATAAAATATATACGTTTATATTTTACAAGGTCACTGGGAAAAGCAAATACATTTAAGTGGAAGGTCTACAGTGGCATAAATGAGTGCTGGTATCTTTTTGCACGTCTTGAAAGCCTTTGATACGATCTTGTTGCCCAGGTCTTTGGGTTGTTTGAAGCGATTGTCCTTCAACTTGTAGCTTTCGCAGATGACATATTATGATTAGGGCTGACCCCTTGTAAGAACTTAGGTATAATATGCAGAATGAGGTTTCAGAACTCCGATGGTGGTTTACAGTTTATATGGATGTGAGACTTAAAAAAAAATACATCATAACATTACATCATCATTACATATTACGAAAAATTATGTTCTTCAAGATATTTTAAACCGCCATGGAATAATTTGCAACATGCACTCCCTTTGATCAGGTAGACCTAATTAATATTTGGGGTAAATTTGACTCTAGGCTCACTTGAAAACCGCATATTCATTTCATAAGAAATAAATTAATAACATTATTATCGTTTTTTTTATATTCATAAATATGTAAAGTAGCAAATTACTTAAAACTATTTATTATTTTTAAATTAAAATATTGCCTTACAATTTGGGGAGAAGCACCATAGTGATAACACTGCAAAAGTATTTTCTTCCTAGCTTTTCAAATAAATTTACAAAGAGCATACATCACCTCTTTACAGAGGTGTGAATATTCTTTCATTCAGAAATTTGTATGTGTATATAAAGTGTTAAGATGTTCCTTTGAAAGGAGTGGTGATTGCAGTTCCTGACCAAGAACTCAAGTTTCACGCAATAAAACAATGGCCTACCTATGTACCTAAACGAAATATGACTGTTTTTATGAAATTCTTCCTTTACCTAGCACGAACGTCTTTTTAACTGTTTACCATATAATATTAAAAACTGTAAAAATAAGAATACATTATATTTTTTATAAAGAGAACTTTTAATTGAAATACAAATATTTAACTCTATTTTAAAGTATTAACTTCATAATGCGTGGATTTGAGGCATTAGTTAGTTTTTTGTAAGTGCAATTTAGTAACTCTTTTTTTAAATATCCTGTGTAAAGTAATTATGAAGGGTAGCTAGTTTTTGGTTTTAATTTGTAACCTTATGTAAATGTATTGTTTATTTGGCTGGGATCTGTAGGCTGATATTTAACAACTTTTAGAAAATGTAAATTAAATTTATAATGTTATTTGCTTATATGTATTTTATATTATTTAATGTGTAGATTTCGTATTATATAGTTTTAAGTTAATACATAAAGCCCCTAACAGGTTTATAACCTCTGAATAGCATGTATTTGTTTGTAGTTTAAGTGTTTTTCTTTATAATATATAATGTATACATAATTTTGTAAACAAAAGAACAAATATTTGTATTTATTAAAAGAAAAACAAACAAATAAATAAACTCGTTCATTCATATTCACTTCCATACCTTTCATAGCATTTTATAAGTTATATATTGTAATCATTTAACTTCTAGTACATTTAGGGTAATTTTATAAGACGATATTAAGTTAGTTTTACTTTAATTTATGGTTTCATTAGAATGTTCACTTGTTAATGGAATACAATTTGAACTAAATAATAAATCCTGAAAACTGTCTTAATAGGCTTAAAATCGAGTCTATTCTACATAACTTTTAACAGTTTATGGCTGCCTATTTGGCAGTTTTGGTCATAGGCCTACTTTTAAATCCAATATTTTAATAATCAACTAACTTCTAGTAAAGAGATGAGTATTTTTATTAAAAAAGTACATATAAACTTAGGCCTAAAAACTCTTCGTTTTCTAGATAACCGACATTTTATTTTTGTTACAAAATAATTAATGTATCTAGAAAAATGATTGACTTATTGAGTTCAAAATTGGCATGAAGTTTAACATAACAATGATCTATCCCAAGAAAAATATGTGATTATATCAAATCATGCGTTCCAAAATGGTGGCTGTTTGAAAATTTCAAACCTAAATTACTCAAAAACCGTTAATTTTAACAAAAAAATATCAAGAAACCTTATTTGTAACCCTTTTGATTCCTTATCGTATGGTGTAACTTTCAAAACAATCGGATGAAGGGTAATAGCAAAGTTAAAGATAATAACAGCATATGCACATACGATGTTGTTGTGTTTATTGTGTGCCTGGTTGTACAAACCAGTTATTACACATGAGCCCGTAGCTCCA
Source organism: Philaenus spumarius (assembly GCA_018207615.1). Classification (NCBI taxonomy): domain Eukaryota; kingdom Metazoa; phylum Arthropoda; class Insecta; order Hemiptera; family Aphrophoridae; genus Philaenus; species Philaenus spumarius. Next base: position 69,341 of record JAGFPH010005723.1, read on the forward strand.
TAACGGCTGCGCTTAGAGAAAAATACAAAAAACAAAAGTGTCATAATACATATATATATATATATAACCATCCAGATTGTATTGAGTACATACGTATACACACACACACATATACAGGGGGATTTTTTAAATGGGCCAACATTGGCATCTCAGAAACTATAAAAGTTACAACAATCTTTAAATGGGGGACCTTCCCTACTTTTTACCTTACATTAAAAATACAATATTAACATTTCCAAAATTTAATTTAATTTTTCCAATATGGCGGCCAACTTCATTTTTTAAAATGGAAACTCCTATTTTTATGTTGAATTTCGATTGAGGACACAAATTTAAGACATTTTTATTATTTTGTATTTTTTCCTAACCCCAACCGTTTATGAGCTACAGCCTCTCAAAAATTTTCTATTTTATGTGAATTTTTAATTGGGCCACCATTAGGATCTCAGAAAGTATTAATTTTACAGCAAACTTTAAATGGGGAACCTTTCCTTGTTTTATGAGAAATTAAAAAATGTGTAGTTAAAATATTTCTAAATGGCCGCCATTTTCCAATATGGCGGTCAACTTTGAAATTTCATATGGAAACCCCTACTTTTTATGACGGATCCGGATATTTTATGCAATTGTAAGACTTTTTTATTCTTGGTGTTTTTTTGATAAACTTAATCGTTTAGCCGCTAGGAGCGCTGAAAGTTTCAGAAACTCTTTTTCAACAATTATTAAAGAGGCATGTTTTACCATTTGCAAACAATAACATTTAACTCAAAGTGCAATATTTTGTACAGTGGAATGTTAAAAAGCTGTGTCAATTTCACAAATACTTTATTTTATACAAAAAACCTACTTAAATTACTGTTAAATAAACGATACAAGGAACATAATTTCTCACAAACATATTTAAATTATTAAACAGATTCACTGTGACTTGTAGGGTGGGGTAGGAGAGGTGATTTTTTTAACAGTAATTTAAGTAAATTTTCTGTATAAAATTAAGTATTTGTGAAATTACATCAGCTTTTTAACTTTCCATTGTACAAAATATTATCCTTTGAGTTAAATTTTATTGTTTGCAAATGGTAAAACATGCCTCTTTAATAATTGTTGAAATAAGAGTTTCTGAAACTTTCAGCGCTCCTAGCAGCTAAACGATTAAGTTTATCAAAAAAATACCAAGAATAAAAAAGTCTTACAATTGCATGTACAATCCAAATCCGTCATAAAAAGTAGGAGTTTCCATATGAAATTTCAAAGTTGACCGCCATATTGGAAAATGGCGGCCATTTAGAAATATTTTAACTACATATTTTTTAATTTCTCATAAAACAAGGAAAGGTTCCCCATTTAAAGTTTGCTGTAAAATTAATACTTTCTGAGATCCCAATGGTGGCCCAATTAAAAAATCACATAAAATAGAAAATTTTTGAGAGGCTGTAGCTCATAAACGGATGGGTTTAGGAAAAAATACAAAAGAATAAAAATGTCTTAAATTGGTATCCTTAATCGAAATTCAACATAAAAACATGGGGGTTTCCATTTGAAAAAATTAAGTTGGCCGCCATATTGGAAAAATGGCTGAGTTTTTGAAAATGTTAATATTGTAGTTTTAATGAAAGGGAAAAAGTAGGGAAGGTCCCCCATTTAAAGATTGTTGTAACTTTTATAGTTTCTGAGATGCCAATGGTGGCCCATTTAAAAAAATCACCCTGTATATATATTTCTTAAAATGCACCTTTACTTAGGAGGCCAGGGCTAATGTAATTTGAAAAATGTTATTAAAGCTAATTACAAACAGAATGCTACATTGTTTTATGTTGTGATAAGGTTTTTATGTTTTGTTTTTTGTTTTACACCTAACTTATATTTGTTCATTTGTTTTTAATGTATGGTGCTTTCTGTATTTAAACTGTTGTTAAGGTTTGAAACAGTATTTTTAATTGTTAATTATGTGTATTTTATTCTCAGGCGATACAATTTTCAAAGCAATATGCTAGTGTCAGTGAACGTCAGTCAGACTATATTAAGTTTAAATAGAGCGTATAGAACTGCAGGACGTATATATTGTATTGAACACTTTTATATTCACGTACACAATCTCTATCTCTTAAAGCGTCACCTGCATCACTAATGCTATCCAAGTTCCCTGCTTTTAAAGTTTATACTTGAGCTCAAAATGTCTACTATGTATTTATAGCCTACTGTTGCTCAGTTGAACTTCATTTCTGTAAATCAAAGATAATTGTTATTGTTTATATTTAATAATTTACAAACTTGTTGACAACATCAGAATTAAGACACAATACATTGGATATTTGATATGAATTCCCACTGGCAGCCCTATTGTATAGGCTAACAGATTGGATAAACCAGCTTCAACGAATGGATACTGTCTTAGTTTAAATAAAAGGCAACCTTAATAATATAAAGAAGGATTAATTCTGGGTTTGGATGGGGATTATAAAGAGATTAATATCTCTTGTATTACAACAAGTATTTCTTAGTATATAACTATTACTCAAGCGATTGTGGGATTTATAGTAACATCGTCAAAGTTTCTACGGAAACTATTAATCTGCCGGCTAACCTTGCTTCAAACACATAAATAGTTAAAACGCATAATATTGTAGACTTTGTATCAAGTGATTATTATTACAATGTTACGACAGAAGACCACAGCCTACTAAAACCAATGTCATTATTCAGTATAAAATTAATATTTTTTTAAAAATCGGGGCAGATAAAAATTTTAACAGCGAATGTTTGAAAATTTGAAATAAGTACAAGAAAAAAATTCTTTCCTTTGTTAAAAAATCGGTTAATGCATATGTTTTCTTTAGCTCAAAAGGCAACAGAGTTATCGACAAAACACATTTCTTAACAATGGTTACAACACAAAGATGATTATATATTTTTTTTAAATTTAATTCTGAGCGTAAAATTCGTTTGAAATATTTATCAAATTCATTTACTAGAAAAAAATTACACAAAATACTTTCCTTTTTTTAACTGAAAAATTAGATTAATGAATGTTTTCTTTATAGACCAGTCGAACTAGTACGATTTCGACTCGAATAAATACATTTTTTTCCTACAGCTCCGATTTGGATGTGGTTTTCTGCATCGTATAAAAAAAATACCAGGGAAAAAATTCATATGACCAGTTTCGGGAGAAAGCGGAAATGCATTGTGGGTGCATAAAGTGCATCTAAAAGTGCAAAAACGAAATTTTCAAGTCTCTCTTGCAAGTTAACAAATTTCCCACGGAACGCCCCCCCCCCAGAGTACTCCCGGTGCATCGGGGAAATGAATTAGCGCCCTTAAAAACCCCCGAGAGGAAATTTTCAAGTCTTTTTCGCAACTTCAAAAAATTACTCCCAAAGCAACGCATTTTCAGAAATGAGATCAGCGCCCCCCAAAAACTCTCCGAGTACTGACTTTCACGGCTTTCAGGTTTCAAAAAAAATTATGCACCCACTGCACCCGATGCATTTCTGCTTTCTCCCGAAACTGGTCATATGTAGTTCCAGGTTTTATTCTCAACACGATGCAGATAACTGCATCCCAATCGGAGCTGTAGGCAAAAATTTATTTATTTTCAGTGCTTTACCTGGTCTATTAGCTCAAAATACAACGAAGTTATCGGCGAAACATATTCTTTGACAGAGGTCTACAACAACAAGATGAAATGTTCTTGGAATTCTGAGATTAAAATTCGTTTAAAATATTTATCAAATTCATAAAAAAATACACTTAATTCTGATGTGAACTTTTTCAATTTTAATGTTTTAAGTTAATTTTCAGAAACTAAATCTACTCAGTAAAATGATTCTTATTATATCAAAATAATTTTGTTAACGCTAAATCATGCGGACTGACAAAGTTTCCAATGAGACAAGATTCGTACATTGGTCATGGCTTCAGTGTTGGCCAAACTTACAAACTAAGCCTACTATTCCCTTTATAAAAAGTTGGACTCCTTCCAGAACAAAACTCTCCGCTGGATCAGCAACTCCAAATGGTACGTATCGAACGTCACCATCTCTCAAGGGCACAAAATCCCCACACTTGAGGACTTTATCCTAAAACTAACAAATAGAGTCAAACACAGAGCGGAAGGGTCTCGATTTACACACGTACAACAAATCATCACTGACCCTGCACCTCCGCAGGTCAGAAGAAAACGTCCTTTATGTCTGGTTTACGAACCACCATAAGTATCAAAAAACTAAAGCTCAATTCTAAACACTACATACTTTCGTAGCCAATCCCAGCGTATTCCATAGATGCACCATCCCATTCTCACTCAAAATTTATTCCAAATTTAGTCAATAAATGATAAATAAAGTCACTTTTTCAGCTTCAGACAAGCAGCCATTGTTCTTAAAACAGATGCTGTCTTATAACCAAGACCACGGTCTCGCCAATTTGCAAGGCAAGGCCTCACCGACAACTACGCATTAGATAACATATATAAACAACCATACATAATTATTGTCAAGACATGGAGCAATAAAAGATCTTCTGTAACATGCAAGGTTACTGTCACTTAACTATGACTTAATATAATAATAAATTTTTGTAGGATTACAATATTGAGTGAAGAAACGAAATCTACCAAGATGCATACTGACTTTTGAAATGACTTTAATTTATTTGTTATTTAGTTAAGTTTATATACTGACAATTTATTTAAATAAAAGCTTGCATAACATTGAAGTCACCACATCATCATAGTACTAGATCTTTGTGTTGCTTTACGTGTATATCGTGACAGCAAACAAGCTTGTCTTGTCTCTGTTAGTAGTAAACAATGAAGACACACAATTAAAGCTAATGAAATGAGAAAACACGGTTGTTGTGTTTTATATGCTTTGTTCATTGTTAGAACTGGGTCGGGCATACGTTTTGATATTTATTGCAACATGGAAAACGTTTAATAATTCATACAAAGTTAATAATGTTGATTATTTATTTGATTGGATTCCATTGATACTTTCTACCGATTTAAATAGTTGTTTTTATAAACTAGATTCACTATTTTACCAGAATGTAAAATTTACCACTATTCATTGGTATGCTAGAGCAGAAAATAGTGTCCTATTAAATAATTTGTGTTGAATTTTCCAATAACCAATTAATTTTTCACTGGTAGTTTCCATTTTTTGCTATCCAAAATAATTCACTCATTTTATTAATATAATGTAAATCAATTTAGACAATTAATTATACTACAGCGTTACAAAGCTATAGTTCCTAAATAAAACATCAGATCTTATTAACAGCTGTGGTAACTTACACTGAAATAATGTAGTACTATTTTTGTGGAATAGAGTATGGCACTATGGTGTCCGTTACTACATGGTGTTAGAGTAGCGGGTGGTTCGAAATTGGTTCCTGACTATCAATTTACTCTGTTTAACACGGCTTCATTAGTATAACTGGGCCTTAGTAACTGGATACTTGCCTTGTTTCGGGAATAAACTGGTGGTTCGGATAACCTTCTCCTTTTCTTTGTCTTTTATTCTAGCACTTTCTTTGAGGGATCATAAGAATTGTAAATTGTTTTAATGAAAGTCACAACTTAAATGGCTTTAACGATAAATTAATAAAATTAACGCTCTCCGATTGGTCGCAAAATTTTTACTCTCCGAATAGAAAATTAGTTTAGAGAAATTCATTTATAGTTCACGTAATTAACTTGTTTTGAAACGCTTTTTAATTGCAAAATTAACAATTACATACTCAGATTTACAATTATGTATTATATTTCTTAAAAGAATGAATTCAATTTAATTTATATGTATTTTTGATAACATAACATTTCATAATTGGTTTTTATCTAAGCAAAAAAATGTACTTTAATTAAATTAGAAAGTTATCGATAATTGTACTTAATGAAAACCGTATCATTTTCAGTTTTAATTTAACAAATAAAAAAGTATGTACTAAGAACAATTCATTTACAAATGGTAACAATCATAGCGATAACCATGTACATTTTTTATCGTTTGACATTGCCATTAAAAATAAAAAGTTACTAGTAATTCGTACCTGAATCTGATCTTGTGCCAGATACATATATATGCTATGTAACTGTCAATGGAAAATTTTACCAGTTTTATATGTGATGCATTTTGTATTTTCAATTTAAAGGGTTTGTACACTAGTTAGATAGTGTTGTCCCTTAATTTGATACATTTGCCTTATTTTTATGAAATCAAAGAGAACTAACTGTTACTAAAATACTAAAAAGTATTAATAAAGTATTAATAGATAATTATAAAGTATTATTACCTAATTATTAAACAACATATATAACGGAAATTTAGATAAAAACTAATGTCTTTTTTTAGTAAGATGGAAGTTAAATAAAATGTTTGTAATTAATAATGAAACACAATTGAGATTATTATTTCCTAGGTTGAAAATGGAGCATAGGTGCAGGGTAGGCAAGAAACGATTCATAGGTCGATTCCAGGTGAAAGATTAAACCAATCTAACATCTAAATTAGTTTAGCTATGGTTTTATACTGACAATATTTAAAAAGGACAAAACTATAATTTTTGTATAACTATTTAAAGGCCTTGTTTTTATTTTATATTGTTTGTAAATTTCAGTACTTTTCAACCTACTTGACACATATACTCTAGATTAATATATAATACATACGCAGTGATTGCAAACTTTCACGTAATTGTACTATAAGTTTAAACTATATGTACATGCGGCTATTGCTGAAAGTGAACAATTCTATTGTGTGGTTAGAGTAGAAACATAAGAATTGGTTTCAAAATCATGGTTTTTATGTGCCACCTTACTCGCTCTGGGTTAATTTTTAGCATACATCGAATAAAGACAAATCATGACAGCCAACGCTCAATCAAAAATTATACCTCTAAAGCCCTTTAAATACTTAATGGTATTCACATTATTACGGAGAAATGTAATAAACAATATCAGTTTGTAAGTATTAGTATTAGAGATCCAGAAAAAAATTTCAGAGCTTCCGAAAATCTCAAACTTTAGAGAATAGGTTTAAGTTTAGGTATACTAATTTTATAACGATCCAGTGTGCTATGGCTGCGAGGCACGAGGATTTTGAATTAATTTTAAAGGATTCATTTAATGCTACCAAATATTTATACAAACAGGATAGGATTGATCGTTAGAAAACATCAAAACAAATTGGTTTTTAATTGATCTTCACTTTTGTTTTTTAGAATACTAAAATGTCCTACATTATAAACTAACTTTACAAAAAGTGTTATGATTTGTATGCATTGAAATTGTAAATCAAAGCAATCAAACATTGCTATAGTAATTATAATATTTATTTTAGTTTAATTTGGTTCTAATCCAGTTTAGAATTATTTTCACGCTAAATGCACTTTTGAAATAATTGGTTAAGTAATTATTTCCTACAACCAACATTTTAACTGAAACAATACATTTCAGAAAAGTTTGTACGTTGTTGACTTAATATAGATTCAAACATTGGGGAGGGTAAAGAGTTAAGAAGAAGAAGAAAATAAATTGAAAACATGAAATCACGTAGCCAAGGTATTGCTAGTATCTGATTGTGTGCGGAGAAGACGAATTGCATCCGAGACAATAAGGGCGAAACAGTATTAAGAACTTAGTCTAACTAACTTTATTCAAGACAATGTAAATAACCGTAATTTTATTAGAAGTTGCATCAAACTAAAACAGGCCTACAATATACAGAGTGTTCATTTGAAAACTTCAAACTCGTATTAAAATACTGTAAACGGGAGAGCATAGTACTAATTGGGGGAATAAAAAAAAAATATTTTCAAAATGGGGGTGCTCCATGTCCCTTTTACCCAAAGTAAAAATTTTGAAAAGGCACACCGTACACCTTCTGATACGTTAAATTGAAGCCCATAAAAAAGGCTGTATTTTGGTGAAACAAAATTGAAATCGGCCAAACCGTTTGGTATCAGCAGAAAATAATGTTACTTCTTACACAACAATTTCTAACTATTACTTACTGCTAATAACGCAACACAATTACTTACTGAATGCAATGATGTTGCCAAAAATCCAAAGAGATTTGTTTAAGTAAAAATTGCGAATTTTGTTTTCAGTTGGTTCCGTTCACAAAGCGTTGAAAATTAACAAATTTTATCCTTACAAAGTCCAAGTTTGTCATGAACTTAATGAAGATGATTATGACCGTCGGATTAAATTCTGTGAACAAATGAGTACACTCATTATTGGTAACGAAAATTTTGTGAAAAGCACTTGCTTCAGTGATGAATGTACATTTTATGTTAACGGTTTTGTTAATAAATTAATACAATTGCCGATTTTGGTCAGACCAAAACTCACATTTGAATTCGTTGAAGGATCATCCCAATGGCCTGAAAAAAATTATGTTTGGGCAGGAATACTTGGTGACACTATTCTTGGACCTGTATTGAAGGAAACTTAATTAAATGGAGAATTGTACTTAGATTTGTTAGAAAACACTATTCACCCTCTTATTGTGGAAACACTTGAAAACCAGGTAAATGAAGTAGGCCAGTTAAATTTAGATGCGGATATAATATGCTTTATTTTCAACAAAATTTAGCTCCTGTACATTATACTATTCCTGTACGACAGTGGCTGGATGCACACTACCCAGAGCACTGGATCTGTAGAAGAGGATCAATTGAGTGGCCAGCAAGGTCTCCAGACCTAAGACCTTTAGTTTTTTTTGTGGGGTCACTTATAATCAGCAGTTTTTAAACAACCCACACCGGTGTTCAAGACTTGAAAAAACAGGATCACTGCTGAGTGCATGGGTTTAACCAGAGAAACTTTTAGAAACATTAGGCAAGAATTTTAAAATAGGTTATTTTATTGCATGAACAACAATGGCTACCAATTTGAACATATGATTCGAAGTTTACAAAGAATTTACAACAGTATTCAGTGAGTAATTTGGTTGTTATTAGCAGTAAATAGTAGTTAGTAATTTTTTGTGTAAGAAATACCATTATTGGCTACTGATAGCTAACGGCTTGACTGATTTCAATTTTTGTTCACCAAAATATAGCATTTTTATGAGATTCAATTTGAGGTGTCATAAGGTATACGTTGGCATTTCAAAATGTTGACTTTGGGTGAGGGGGCATGGGGGTGAGCACCCTCATTTTGAAAATATTTTGTTTTATTCCCCCAATTAGTACTACAGACCCCCGTTTACAGAATTTTGATACTTGGTCTATAAGGCTTTTAATACGAGTTTGAAGTTTTTAAATGTCCAGAGAGTTCGGGACACCCTGTAGAGACACTTGAAGAATCTTATTGACACTTGTTGACTAGCTATACCGACCTACACTATATGCAGCCTTTTTGTAATGATTAAAGATATGACATACGCAACAACAGATATATTCTAGATAATATAAAGTTGAAATAGTTACAGTTAAATGTAAGTACCTTTTGTATTGATGTTGTAAAAGCTACGATATTTTTTGACTCTGGGTTCAACATGAAGGCTTATTGGTTTACAAAATATTAAAACATTGGGTATATAGATTAATATTCGAAACTGGTTCCAGGTTACCTTACAATGCTTTACAATGTTTAAAATATACATCTACCAACAAACTAAATATATAAATGCAAATGTCTCAAATTTGACCTCCGTCAAACATTCCAAGTACTATGTACAATCGATTACATTTTGCTGGCTTCCCATGTGGCATAAATACATGTGTTTGTTTTAATGCTTACTACGACTTATAAATCGTGTAAATTGTTTCAAAATATAAATAACTAAACGATTACTCTTTAAGGTTTCCAAAGTTTAATACTAAAGATAATGAATAAGATCAAACTGAAAGGAAACTAGTTCAAGACTTGGTTGCAAGAGGAGATTCATTGATTAGGAATTGAATGCAAACAAAGAGAGAGATAAAAGAAAGAGGGAAAGTAAATTGAAAACCATGAGCTGAGGCAGCCAAAGCAGTGTCTGCAAGGTGTTTATAAAAACAAGTTTGTAGGTTTATTGCTAAATTTACTCATAGTGTAAAATCAGCAAAATCTAAAAAAATTTAGAATTATTATTTGAATACAATATAAAATAAAACTGTTCTAAACTGTCATTATTATTGTTAATTGAACTAATGTAGACGGAAGAGTAACGTAGCGAACAGAAATGCTACGAACTAGAGTCAAAAGTTCCAACTGTTGCAAGTTAAGCGCCACAATATCCGATTACGCCAAACCTTGCCGTTTCAATCAGGATGTGTTGTGTGTTGTTAATGTCTACATACTTCAATACGTTTATGGGTTAATCCACTTTGGCTTGGTAAACCACTTTAAATTGTGATAAAACAATCATTTAAAACTATTGCAATAGTAATTAATTGGCAAATTAAGTAAACTATATAGTGTTTTACGACTTAAATAGTGTTTTCCGGCAATTTTCGTTGAAGTCTTATTGGCAATGGACAAAATCAGATGATACATGTTTGAATCGTTGTTTTCAAATTTGTTTCGTTTACTTCTTTCATAGGCCTTCCAACAACAAACTATATCTAACCGAGTCTATACCATTAAGAATTTTCAACATGCTAAATTTATATTCCATCCTCTAAATTAATAGCAGTCACACTGCAAATGAAATTAATTAAACACTATAAGAAATAACAAAATTTGTAAAATTATTACATTAAACTTAATGCTTTTAAATTTATGATTCAAAATTTAAACGTATTCTACAAAAATAGTGTAGATATATCAATTTCAAGTAATACAGGTTGTCAAAATAGATTAACTTGTATCAAATTTAGTGATCTTAGAACCAAAGAAAGTTGACCTAAGCAACATTATCCAAGCAACTTTTATTTATTTACTTTTAAAACAATAACTGTATGAATCAGCTAGGATTAAATAATTTTCTGAATCAGTCAGCCTAATAATAAAAGCTGTTGAATACAACCTACCGTAACAGTTGGCGTGAGAATTATTAAAAGCCTAAAGCTTTGTAAAGTTATAAGTACTAAAGTAATATCTATAGTACTAAAGTTACTATAATATAATCAGTGTTAACCTAGCTTGGATTCATTCACCCTCGGCTTCCTGGACTATTTCAAGAAACTGTCCAACTTTGGCCACCCTTGATAAGATCACGAAATCATTTTTGATTGATTCCTATTAGCTGGTGAGAAGTCATCGTTGCAATCTATATCGTCGGTAACACCTCTAGTGTCCATGATTAGGGAAATCGATCCGAAATCTCCCTCTTCTCCACAAGAAACACCTGAAGACGCGTCTCGCTACTTGCACAATGTAAAACGATGACAGCTCCTAATTAATTAATAACACCCTTGATAATTTCTTCGAAATGCTCCCAGTTACCTCTCCCCTGTTCAAAATGTTTACAGCAGGATAGGTACAAGTTAAATTGTAATTCCCTTCATGTAAATATCTGGATGTGACGCTTAAACGTAGACCTACGTGATACCGACAATATGGCTCACATTGACTTTAGCCAAGTAACAATGACAGCATTATGTTATTGATTAATAAAGTATATATTAATTACTTTGTGTTTCTATATTTGGTATACAGAGTTGTTCAATGAAATTATCAGAGAAATAGCATTCCCGATAGATTTTGTTTGTTGGAAAAGAAATTATAATTTAAAAAGCATAATATAAATTGAGGATGACTAAGGTAGCGGGCACTGATTCAATTATTAAAATATCTAGTTCTAAAAATATCTTGAGACAATTAAATCATCAGTTTTTTAAAAATGTGTTCCTATACATATATTATATATATATATATATATATATATATTTATAGCATTTATTAGTAACTGCTTCACATTAAAAATTTATGAGATAATGCTTCCACTTTAGAAGTGGAATATATCGCATTAAAGTTATTTTCACGGGTTCATTCCTATTGGAATATATCTCCAGAATAATCTGTTTAATGTTTATATTCCATAAAATGTGTATATACTCGTTATTTGTTTATATGTAAATTTTAATAATTACTGCTTCCATATTCCATCTATGTGAATCCTTAATAACTGCCTCCGGAGGTAAATTCTAACAATTAACGTATTACGAATGTATAAAGTATGTATAAAATTATTTAAAGTCGAATAGTTTGTTGTTGTTGCATAGTAAAACCCGTAAAACCTTTGATAATTACTTGTGTCATGTGAGTTATTAATCGGATCTATGCCATGGTCCCATGCAGTTCAGTGCGCACCTGTGATCAAAATAATAAAAATAAAATTGAATGTTAGCAGAAGACAACTTCACTGTACTTACTTAACCTGTTTTGAGATTTTGAGGACTTGAGGTGTAATGTTTTTTCTTGATTCAAGTATGGTGTTTATGAACGCAGATTTCATTGATATAATAAATTGCTTTGAAAGATCATGAAAATAAATAAATTAGTTTACTTTGTGAATACTTTCTTTAGCAGGTTGTTAATAGTGTTCGAAATCAGTCTGTGTTAAGGTTATATTTACAAGCAGTGTTATCTAACCGACAGGCCTACATTTTGTTAAATAATTTAGCAGCCAAAATCTAATTTGAACAATCTACTACAGTCTTTTACTTAGTTTTATAGTAGGCCTGTTATATTATGTTTAACTACCTTTAATATTGATATCTTTCGAACAAAATGTGTAAAATCCGTACCAAAACTAGCCTAGGCCTACGCCTAGTTTTAACAATATTGATAAAACTTGTAAGGTAACTTAGCCTACATGTTCTCGGCAAATTATATGGATTGCAAAATTGTTTGTTTAGTTTTGTAAAATCTTAATACAATTAGTGGCAGTCATTAATTAATTACCAAAAAGATAAACATTTTAGGCCTAAATAATCTTACAAAACGTTTAAAACTAAACCAAATAAACTTGGGCACAACTTTACTTTTCGACTCTAAAAAAATACCTAAAAGGTTCTAACCTAACCTATTTAGTCACAGTATGTTTACCTGTATTCAACATTTAATAGTAGAATGTAAAACAATGTCGTTGTCTGCAAAAATATTAGTCTAGAGTCGAGTAGTAAAGTTACGCCCTTAACTTGATTAACTTTGGCAAATTGAACATAACGTCATTGTGAAAGAATAAATTTATTGGACTCAAATAAATAAGCCATAGGCCTATTGGAGTTTTGCGAAAATATTTTATTCCATACATAGGCCTAAATCCTATGCGATCGCACTAGGCTACTATGCTACAATGTTTTTACTTAGCCTAGGTGGCGTAACTTTACTATTTGACTCTAGCCTAATATTTTTGCAGACAACGACGTTTTACATTCTACTGTTAAATGTTCAATACAGGTTAACATACTGTGACTAAATAGGTTAGGTTAGAACCTTTTAGGTATTTTTTTAATTATAATTTTTTCATTTCTGTTAGCTTTAGGTTAGCCTAGTGTCGAATAGTAAAGTTACGCCCTACATTTAGTTTAAAACATTGATTTGATAATATAAATAGCCTAAACAATATGATTACTTAGACATTTTTCGCTCATAGGTTGACACCTCTGCTGAAATTCAATTCAATTTTATTTGTCCGTTGACAATTTTACATTGTATAGGCCTAGACATGTCCGAATATATGATAATTAAACAATACCACACAAAAACAATTTAAAAACTAACAATCAACACAATTTATGAAGTATTATTTACATATTTCATCAGATTAATTACCGTACACGTACACTCTTAAAAATATACTGCGCAAATTCATTATATTTAACATAAAATAAAAGCAGTTACTAAAAATAATTAAAAATTAATTTAAAATAAATATTTACTACAATTTACAATTACAATTTACTAACATGTAGGACAATAATGCAATCCCTGGATAAGAAATCCCAAATATAAACAGAATCAACCAGATTCATCCCCCACACTCGACCTACCTACCACTTGTGGCTGAGGAATTCCTCCACCGAGTAAAAGGAGTTTGCCACCAAGAGTTGTCGAAGACTTTTCTTAAAGGCTTTCTGGTCTTGGATAATTTTAATTTTTTGTGGGAGTTTATTAATAAGTGTAACTCCTGCTTGAGAAGGAAGTTTTTAGACTTTTCAAGTCTGTGCTGTCTTATCCGTAAGACATCTTCCTGCCTGGTATTGTGATTATGTACATCTTTACTTAAGGGTCGGCTCTAGTAAAACAGAAAGCAACCTGCGACTCCAGCGTAGCGGCGGTAGGTTACGCGGACATTGCTCATCCTAAATCCATTTAAAACCCGAAATTATTCAAATAGCGTTTTCAAAAAAATACCAAACTCTTGGGGACAAAATTCTTCATCCGAATGGCTTGATAATTTTTCGCTATAATTAATAGTTACATCGTAAAAAAATATTTAAAGTCACCCTATAGCGGCGGTAGGTTACACGGACATTGCTCAGCCTAAATCCATTTAAAACCCGCAATTGTTCAAATAGCGTTTTCAAAAAAATACCAAACTCTTGGGGACGAAATTCTTCATGCAAATGGCTTGGTACTTTTTCGCTATAACTAATAGTGACAACATAAAAAATTATTAAAAATTAATTTTTTAAATTGTTAATAAATATTAAACAAAACGTTTTTCTTAATTTTGGAAAAGCCATTTGCATGCGTATTGGCCATAGCTTTAAAATGACATATCGTTCATAATTATCCGATCAAAAATAAAGGAAAAATATGGATTTTAATTTAACATTGGTCTTATGGAGTGTCAACCAACATGGCCGACAGCTAGAGCCGACCCTTAATATTGGAATACATTTAAATTTTATGTAAAAAATTGTTTGGAAGATATACATACAGGGGAGTGTGAGTATTTCCAACTTCTTGAAAGTGCTTTTACAGGATTCCAACTTGTGTAGACCTCTTACAAGCCTCACAGCTTTTTTTTGCATTATAAATAACCTTTGCACATTTTGAAATGATGAGTCTCCCCACAGTAAGACTCCGTAGTTAAGATGTGGGTAGAGCAGCTCGTAGTAGGCTTTTTTTAAAGTACCAAGGCTACCAAATGATTTCGTAACACAAAAATTCCTGAACACAACCTTCGACAAATGCTATCAATATGACTATCCCAGCATAATTTACTGTCAACAATCATACCCAGTAACTTTGCTGACTGTGCCTCCTCGATTTCGGTCCCACCCAACATAAGGGATGGTCCAATATTTTTATTTTGGTTTTTTAGTCTGAAATACATCAGGCTGGTTTTCCTTGATACTGCAAGTAGTAGTGGTATTCTACAATTTCGCCGAATAAAATTGCATTATTAAATATTTGCCAACCAAGATAATCTTTAGCCAAACATACTGTGACTAAATAGGTTAGGTTAGAACCTTTTAGGTATTTTTGTATTATTATTTTTGCATTTCTGTTAGCTCTAAGTTAGCCTAAGAGTCGAATAGTAAAGTTGCGCCACATGGATGATAGCAGTATGTTTATAAAATAAAATAAAAACCTAGGTCTAATAGGTTTTTACTTAACCTGATCGATTACAGTAGGCCTACCTATGTTTTTAAAATAAAAAAAAGATACAATGGCTGTTGGTAATAACAGTAGGGCCTAGTTTATGTTTTTAGTTTCTGAACTATAGCCTATGTTGTTAGCACTTCTTACTTGCAGACAAATCTGGTGATTAAAGTTGTTAGTTTAGCTGGTGATCTCCTGTAAATTATAGCAAAAGTTTTCAATGTTAATTCTCATTAACAACTTTTGGTTTGGGAATTTCTTATATTGTTGTAGATTGTTTATAATTGATTTCCGCCATCAGTGAAGTGTATAGATCCCTTACATATATAGGAAAAGGTTAACTTTTGTGTCTTTATATTAGTACTTGTGTCAGCTTATATGTAGGCATACTTGGCCTAGTACCAATGAAATTAGGATCAATCATCAATAGCTACCAAACTAGATTATTTATTTATTTAATGGAAAATCCTTTTTTTTAACTAATACTAACTATACATATATCATGATTGTTGCAAAATATTAATGTAAATAGTTCTTGGTGCTTTAGAAAGCAGATCACTTAATATCAACTAATAATAAACAACAAGTAATAAATATTTAACAAAAATAACATTCTAGCAAGATATACAATGCACTGAAAACAATGAATAGAATAATAATAATAATAATATAACAATCAAACAACAGCAACATCAGATAACAAATAATGTATAAAAATACAAATACAAGGCCAATTTCATTTAACCAACTCTAGGAAAAACTACATGGTATTACAAAAATGAACAATAAAACAAATTAATCAATAAATTTTTAATAGTTCCAACACTTAAATAATGATATCAGAGGTCGAGGTTCACATCCAGACGTAGGCCCTATACTTTTGATGTCCTCAACACTTAAATTAAAGATGTCAAGTTCAATAGGAGTAAGGTTGGCTCTACGCTGGATTCTAACCATAGGACTATTCAGTTGATATGTTGTGCTATGATGAAGTCTGGCAAATAATTCACTTGACTGAGTCCTTGCAGCTGGTATGCGAAAGTTAACAGTTTCGAGGAGCATTGGGCAGTCAACCATTCCCTTGACTAGTTTCACAAGGAAAACTACATCCTGAACATTCCTTCTCAGCTCCAAGGAAGGCAAGCGGAGTTGAGAGGCTATGAAACCGACAGGAACTTGCTGGTAGCGGTAGCCGAGGCGGATTCCCACAAGTCTAAGAAATCTCGTCTGGACACAGTCAACTCTTTTAATAAGTGTCTTCTGATACGGGGACTAGACCACTGACGAGAACTCCAGGTGAGGTCTAGCAAAAGCAACATAGAGCATTCTCAGTATTGTTGGTTGATGAAGAAATTTAGAAGCGCGCTAGATAAGACCGAGATTCCTATTAGCTTTAGAGCAGACAGTGTTAATATGGGATTCAGGTGAAAGGGATGACGACAAAATGACCCCAAGATCTCTAATCTCCACAGTTCTCTCCATGACCCTGTCCTCAAGCTGATAACAAAATATAAATGGTTTATCAACTAGTGTTTGACTTTAAAATATAGCCTACTTAGTTTGGTAAGTTAAGTGGCGTAAATTGACGAACCTCGGCTGATATTTTTGCAGACGATGACCTTGTATTACATTCTACTATCAAATGTTAAATATAGGTAAACATACTGTGACTAAAGACTATAAGTTAGAACTTCAGCCTACTTTTTATTGTTGCATTTCTGTTGGCGTAGGGTTGTATAGTAAATTCATGCCAGTTAAGCCAGGTTGCTTTAAATAGGTCTAAATATTGATATGTTTCCTATCAAAAAGGAATTTACATGTTTACTAAGTGTTTAAACATAATAGTCAACAAAAGTTGTTGTGTTCTAATTGAACAGTTTACTTTTGTCTGCATTCAGGTTGGTGTTTGGAGTTTTTGGCTAAATCTAATATATTACTTGACTTTAAAACGTACTGTGACAAGCTAGGTCAGATTAGATATATATTTGTTTTTTTCTTAACATACTGGTAATATTTATACAGTTTCTAAACTAAGATTTTTGACAGTCTAAATATTTACTGCATTTTTGACTGGTATGAAATTATATTATGACAACAATGGCTAATAACTTGAACGGTTTTATTTCACATGCATTTATTAAATAGAACTAAATATTGTACATATCCAAATCTAACTATAACAATATTATGAAGTCATACAATATAATAACGTTTCAAATTTAAATAAATTTTATTTATTTATTTATTTGTCACAAAACAGCACATACAGGACAGAATCCAATGCCAGATGACATGTCAAATGCAATACAATACACAATATACTACAATTAATTATTAAATACACATACATTAAAAGACACATATAAAACATTCAACAATACAATATCAAAGTTTAAAAATAAAACTATTATTTTTTTTACAGCAACTACACCTCCAAAAATGCCACAGGCAAATCCATTCATTTAACTCCCCTACTGAATAAAAACAGTTTTCCAACAGATATCTTGATAACACCTTTTTAAATGTCTTTAAATTTTCAATTTGCTTGAAATTACTGGGTATTTTATTATATGTTTCAATACATTTATAGTTTGGTGCTTTCTCAAACATTGTGGTCTTATGTAAAGGATATTCAAACAAATTTTTACTTCTTGTTGAATAGCCATGTTCAGTTTTATATTTTAGGAAATCAGAATAGTTTGCTTTAACAAAATACACTACATTCAATATATATATATATATATATATACAGGGCAGGGGCAGTATTCCATGCTTTTTAAAATGTGGTTTACATGAGTCGTAGCATTTTAGATTGAAAATTACCCTAACAATTTTTTTCTGTATTTGAAATACTCTTTTACTATTTATTGAATCTCCCCAAAATACAATTCCATAAGAGAGCCGGGAATAAACATAGGCATAGTACACCATCATGGTTGTATCTATATCAATAACTCTCTTTATCGTAAGTATTATGAAATATGCTTTATTTAGCTTTCCAGTTAGGTCCAAAACATGGTTTTTCCACTAGAGAGTATTATCCACTACCAACCCTAAAAATTTTACAGTGTTTGTGGGTGTAATTATAGTGTGCAAATATTCATCATTAACGCAAGAAGATCTGATGTGATTTGAACGGAAGTTTATTATATGTGTTTTTTTAATATTTAAAAGAAGGCTATTTGCCTTAAACCAGCTATTCATTATACTGAAGTCAGTCTCTAAATCTACTTTTAATTGGTTTTTATTTGAATTTGAATTGGTTTATTGCCAGAGTTGAATCATCAGCAAACAGAGTCAATTTAGATTGCTTAATATTTGGCGTAATATCATTATTTGTAAATGATAAATAACAAAGGACCTAATATTGAACCCTGTGGAACACCATTTATAATTTTTAAGTATTTATTATTTATGTTATTCTTTCCAACAATTACTCTTTGGAAACGGTTCAAGAGGAATGATTATAACCAATTTAATACTTTACTCTTAATTCCATAATAGGATAATTTCATTAGAAGTATATCATGGTTTACACAATCAAATGCCTTTGACAGATCCATAAATGCACTAACTGCAAAATTTGATTTGTCCATTGCACAGGCTATATGCTCAATAAAACCAAATACAGCCTGTGCAGTGTTTTTATTCTTTCTAAAACCATATTGGTTCGAGCCAAGTATCTCATTTTCCTCAATGTACCCAATCAATCTGTTAAACATACAGTAACCTTTTCTAAAATTTTTGAAAAAACACTTAAAAGTGAAATAGGTCTGTAATTATTTATTAAATTAGAGTCTCCACTTTTATATACTGGGACCAGATTACTATATTTTTATTTTTTTTAAGGAAAAATTCCCATTTGTAAAGATATATTAAATTAATACACCAGAGGTTCTGCAATTAACTTTGCACAACGTCTTAATAAAAACTGTGGAAACTCATCCCAGCCGCTAGCTCTTGAAGAATTTAAACCATTGATTATTTTACACACCTCACCAATTGATGTTGGTTCCACCATTTCTATACTATCAGTTGGTCTTGGGTGCTTATGAATGAAATTGAATGCTGCTTTGTAATCAGCAGACACACCAAGGCAATCTACCGTATGACAGAAAAATTCATTGAAAATATTTGAAATTTTATTTTGTGATTTATAAATTTTACCTGAGACACTTAGCTCGATACAACTAGTTTCTTTTTCTTTACAATTTCCAGTTTCAATTTTAACCAAATTCCAAGCGGCTTTAGTCTTATTAGAGTCTCTAGATACAATGTGTTTACTATACATAATTTTTGCAGCAACAACACATTTTTTAAATATTTTTTTATAACGTTTTAGGCCTACATAATCAAGAAATGTTTGGTCTCTTGAGGATCTGGCTTTATTATGTAGCTCTCTTTTTTTAATACTAGAGACCATAATACCTGGAGTTACCCAACCATTTTGTTAAATTTTTTTTTTATCATTTGTAGGGGCCATAGGCATTCTAGGAAAAGCTACGTTCAAGTATCTTATAATAATATTTGAAAAAGTATCATACTTCACATCCATGCAAATATGGTTTCCTTGTATATTACAGTATATAGTTCCTTCCAATCTTCCTCTTTTAACATTTCCAAAAACATATCAATACTACTATCACTGAAAGATCGCTTAAACAAATTATTTTTAATGACTTTTTTGTATTCTATGGCAGAATTTACTGAAACTATTTGGACAGAATGGTCTGAAAACCCAGATTCAAGCACAGGAACTCTACACTTATTTGAGTTAAAACTAGTTATTATATTGTCTATACATGTTTTTGAGTTTCCATATATTCTAGTAGGCTGTTCAATATGAATATTCAATAGATAAGAATCTACAATACTTTTAAAATCTAGCTGGATTTTACTTGGTGTTAGGAGGTCAATATTAAAATCACCTGCAACAACAACATGTAATTTTGGTTCCTTACACTGTACATGTTTCAAAAGGGCATGTAACTTATCTGAAAATGCTTGCATACTAAATTGATCATTTTTAGGGGGTCTATATATAGCAATCACATTAATACAAGCATCTGTAAACAGTTTAATGCCACAACATTCAAAAAGTCCCTCCACAGAATAATCCACAATCTCTGGCCTTAACTTAAATTTTATCTGGTGATGGACTAAAATAGCACATCCTCCTCTGATTCTGCCTGGGTCTTACATATGCAGCTGCTAAATTATAATTGTTAACATTATTTAATAAACATAAATTTTCTTTCTTCAGCCAATGTTCAGTAATATACAAAATAGTGGGTGTACAAGTCAATTTCACCAGAAACAAATTTAGTTCGTCAATTTTACTTAATTGTACAAGACCCTGCACATTACAATGCGAAACACTTAGTTCACATTTCGAGTTATCTGGGCTGATGACTACGTTCAAATGTTTACAAGACGAATTTATAAAAAAGGTGTGTTAGAAGTACTAGAAGTCGACAGTACAGGATCCACAGAGCAGATTTTCCCAAACATCAACCATCTTTCAAGAGGTGTTGCCGTCTTCTTGATATGTTGAACTGCAACACTGCCACCTTCTGTGCCCTGTGATTTTGTCACATGTTTCTTGGCTGAGTCCAGCCATTTCTCCAAAGAAGTTTTTGTTTTTGGCAGTACTATTTTATGCTTAATGAGCTCTTCCAATCTTTCACTAATCCTTGACTTTCCACATTGATTTAAATGCCCACTTCGAGAAAAATGGAATGGTAAGATTCTGTCATTTATGAAGTTGACACTGATATTTTGTACTTTTTTGTTAGCACTTGAGTTTATGTATTTATGTATACACTGGTTTGCCTTGTTAACCAGATATTTTCTTATCATACTGTTTGGAGGGCTTGGGATTGTGTTAATAATTAAATTTGTTTTAAAAGAAATAGGAAGAATTTTGTTTAATAACTGTTTCATAACTTATCCCTGGTTTTACATCATTTGTTCCTCCAAAACAAACAAGAAAATCATTCTGATTAAGTTCTTTTGCAACCTCTTGTGCTCTTTCAGCAATATATGATATTAAGGCACCTGGATAGACATATCCCAAAACTTTGTAACCTTGTTTTTCTAGGTTCTGAAGCTTATTTGATATTTTTCTAGCATGGCTGTCACCCACGATTATTATTTTCCTTTCCTCTGTTGAGTTTTTATTAGTACTTATATCTACATTCAGTTTTGTTTTTTTAATACCTGTAAAAGATTTATTAACAACATTTAATGTAGCTTGTCTTGTGTTACACACTGGAAGAGATGGGGAATGTAGTGACTCTGAAATGCTTGTATTTTTTGTTATAACATCATCAGTAGCTAGTAGTTCAAAACTATTACGTGTTATGACTTTAGGAATAGCTCCTAATTTTATGGGTAAAGACTTTCTGCAATTTTGTACTTGAAAGTATTCTAGCCCCGCGTGTTCCACTTTATTTTCGAGGATAATTATCTTCTCCTTAAGGCTCTGTATTGTAGTTTCCTTCCTTAAACAATCATTTAAAATGTTTTACCTGCCTAAAATGTTATTAAACTTAAATATATATAAATTTAAAAAAGTAAAAATTATATATTTACCTTAGTATATAAATCGTGTGACTTCGTATTTATATTCTGGCTATGCGTTTCGGAATCTATGTTCAATCATCGGAAAGTCAGATCGTCATGAATTAAATTAAAAACACTTCACAAACACACATAATATTCAACAAAAATATGTT
>JAGFPH010005724.1:32457-43027 GCA_018207615.1 Philaenus spumarius
GGGATATCTAGTAGATGAAAAAAATCGATGATGTCGCGTTTCTAGGGTGGTCACAACTCGAGGGGGTAGGGGGGAAGTTGCGCGCGTGAATGGTTTACGTTTCTGCGTCTAACTCTAAAACGGTTAAAGATAGAAAGGTGGTTTAAGCGTCTATCTACGCCTAAATATATTTCCCTTCAAAAAGGTTATAACAACTTTTCTTCTATCTCTTATACTTTAGGCCCCAATCAACATTTCTTGCAAAAAGTAAAATTTGAAATTACTTTAAAATGAAATATCGGAAATATTGTACGTTTTTAGGACATGTTACAGAACATTTATTGTTAGAAAAACTAACAAGTAGTACAACAATACCAAGTTTTTGGAAATCAGTGCAAAAACAACAGAGCTACGTTGAATTCTGTAAGAGTAGGCGTGGAAAACTCGTAGTAGTATCGAGGCGCGTCAGGGATAGCAAGTCGCGCACGTGAACGGTTTGAATGCAAGAGACTAACTTAAATTTAAAGTAACATTATTGTATTTTATTATAGAACCTATAAATGACGTCGATAAGAGAATACCACATAAGATTGCAGCAATAGCAATCTTGAATCAGTTCAGCTATTTACACTATTTATAATGTTTATGTACATTTTCTTTCTAACTTCTGCTTGTTTTGGGTTAAAATTTCAAAGTTAAAAATAAAAAAAAAAAAACTTGTACATTATTAAAAACTAGCTGGCCCGATCCAGCTTTGCACGGATAGACAAATCAAAGTTAAATGTATATTAACCAAAAAAATATATCAATAAATATATTATACTATAGATGTTCAATGAGCACTGTGGAGTATATTATACTATGTATTGTTTATGGCGATGATAACCACCCAGGTTTTTCGCCTATAAAAAAAAAATCTTATGGGGATTTTTAGTAACTTTGACCTCCCCAAACCCCCCTAAAAATTTCAAATGAAATCTTAAATAAAATTATTTAAACTCATAACCTCAAAAAATGCTGATTGTAAACAATCCTCCATAACACATGCTATATATTCAATTCACATCTTCCAATGAACCACCTGTGTAACATACTGACAGAGTTCTTAACAGAACCACATGATTGTGACGTCACATAGCCTGCCGTACCATCCCGCCAAAATTACACATGGTTAAGTAATATTATTTTTGTAGAAATTATTAAATTTAGAGTTTCGCAGGTTCGATCACTGTTTAAGTACTTTGGGAATTGAATCATGGGTGCAAAACAAAAGAAATTAACTCACATGATGACTGACTCTATGATTTTAATTCCACATATTAAAAAAACATTATAAATTTACAAAACAAAACCATTAACTTATTCAGTCTCTTTAGTGACATACACATTTTACATACACTAGTTCATTATAAATTTTAAAAATCATAACCCCAAAGTATAATCTACTTTTCTTTTTTTTCGTCACATTTCTCTGGATAACCCAGACCGGCTATGCACCTAGTTGATCCTATTACAAGATTCTATTTTATTAAATTTTCCTAAAAAATAATAATAATTTTCCTAAATAAATAATAGTTACAAAAAGTTAGGTTATATTGTAACTGTAGGAATCCATAATTTTTATAAATCTTGTGAAGTTGTTTATTTTTAAATATGAGTTAAAAAACTAATGCAGGCTATAATACGTTATAAGATTTGTTTAAAGGTTATAAAATTAATATAATTGTATTCTTTTATTTTCAATATATTCGTTTATACAAATTTAAAGAAGAGATACCCATTTGTTTAACTTTGGAAACATTTGTACAGCTCTATATAACATAATATATAAACATATTAGATTTCTTCACTATACAGTAGAGCGTTGATTATCCGAAACGTCAATCATCCGAACACGGAAATGTACTGTAATAGTATATTACGGTACAAGCCCGGTAAATAGGATTTTCCGTGCGAGCATGATAGTTCACACGGAAAACATTAGGCCTACCGGGCGAGTTACGTACGATATTTTTCGTTAAACTACACCGAAAAAGTAACATACTTTTAATCAAAACATCTTTTGTTTGATTTTTCTGTTATATTTCAATTGACAAAATCAATCAGCTGTTTGCATAAAACTGATATGTTTATTCCTAGGCTATTTGTAAAATCAGCAGGTGCACGGTAAATTTACAGTGTAGTGCACGGAAAATAAGGCCTTAAGCGCGCATATGAACAGGTATAGAAAACAGCTGTTTTCGGTTCAGTATAGTGAAAATATAAATATTTACTAACAGTACTGCACATAATTCCGATTTTAAAGTTTTTGACTCGCATAATCAGCTCAGTTGTAAACTTCAGGGAGTTTGTGCGCTCAACGGAACAGCGGCCGCTGTTGAGTCAGCCAGGCGCTTGGCCGCTAGTCGCCGGTTAGTCACTAGCGAGTACACAGTAAATTGAATTAAGTTATCCGAACAAATTGATTATCCGAACCAATTAGTTCAGATAATCTTAAAAGTTTTACTATTTCTTCTTCTCATAATTATAAAGTAATAATAATAGAATAAATACGTAACCAACAAGGGACCACTGTCAAGGGAACCAACAAAGCGAACACTGGCAAAGGAACCAACAAAGCGAACACTGCCAAGGGAACCAGCTTCACCAGTCTTGAGAACGAAGTACTGAGCCTAGAACTG
Organism: Philaenus spumarius; assembly: GCA_018207615.1. Lineage (NCBI taxonomy): Eukaryota > Metazoa > Arthropoda > Insecta > Hemiptera > Aphrophoridae > Philaenus > Philaenus spumarius. Next base: position 35,118 of record JAGFPH010005724.1, read on the forward strand.
CGAGAGAATTGGCCGGACAAGTGCTGAAGCGGCAAATCACGCCACAGAGAAGGGAGTCGAGAAGGGTTAGTTGCGCCGACCGCCAGGCTGTTTCACCAGGAGTAAATTCATTTAGTTTGTAATTCAATAAATCTGTTCTTCTTTACAAACACCTGCATCAACACACGAAAATTCGTTCGCCGAAAAGAGGCTAGACACGGCTAGAACCTCCACCGTAGTCTCTCTAACCAAAGTCCCATTGGGAAGAGATCTGTGCTTGCACAAGCGGCTATAGACACCCGAAACAATTACACGCCCTTCAGGCAACATTTGCGGTCCTTTTTGGGGCCGACCTACACAACTAAGCAGTGTTCTAGACTTCGGTCTAGGGAATAGACGATACGTAGGATATAATAATACGTTATTATAATAAAGTTTTAATATAGAGTTGTGGGGTGGGGGTGGGCGAGCGGAGCAAGCAGGGGGCAAAGCCCTCTAGTATTATATAAATACAAGATTTTAACAGATAGGCCTACAGTTTTTATAATCCTAATAAACACATTTACCAAGTTAAAAATCCCCGTAGGGCTTAGATAACTGTTCTTTTTAAATGATGTATTTCTGAAGTGTATGATAATTAATCTGCCTGTGATTTTTCACGGGGTCTTACTAGTAACAAAAATTAAATTTAGCAAAACTTAAAGTCTACAATATATAGTAAAAAATACACTATTTTCAACGACAACTTTGTATATTTGAAGTATTACAGAGCTTATTTTGTTGTTATTTTATAGTTTTGTATATTTAATATTTTTACACGGTTACAGAGAAAAGACTGCCGAAGAAACCTCCGACGGAAATAAGACAAACAAAGACAAGCGCAAAAAGGCGGCTTTTGGCAAACCCATTGCTCGAACCAAAAAATGTTGAGTTTATACAGGAAATGCAGAGGAGGGACACTCTTTGTGTTGAAAAGTCACAAAAAGACGGATCCAAAGTAACTGTTAGAGATACCCACAAAGAACAAACATTGAAAGCGATTTGTCAATATGATCTGAATGGACGAAGATTGACGGTTTCAACGAACGATTTAAGCAAACTCGGTTTGGCTAAGAGAGCTTTTGCAGAAAATCCAATAGGAGCTATTGTTAAATGTAAAAACTCAGAAATTGGGAATAACACAAATAGCAAGAGAAATGGCAGTACTGAAAGGGGAAATACGTACAGCGCAAAGCAACATAGAAGAAGCCAGTCCTGGCAAGACATTCGTTCGATTTCTGTTGCTCCAAAAGGTCCTCGGTTATGTAATAACGAATTAGCCGAATTCGAACAACAGTATTGTAAAACCGATATAGAAGAATCACAGCTTCCAGATAGGACAAATACTTTATCAAACAACAAGAGGGAAACCATGATTTTAAGAAAAGGGAACCTACCCTCTTTAAATTTGGTTCACGAATCTCGAAGGACGACCTTCCTTAAGACAAGCTCAGAGGATCACAAAACATCCGTGCCAAGGGGTTTACCTCGACAACCTAACTGCAGTCTTAGTGCGACGTTGAATGGAAAGAAAGTTTCTATGATGCAGAATCGAACATCAGCCTCCGTAAACCGGCGTAAGGTAGAAAAACAATTAACTGTGCGAAGGTCTCTGAGTCAAGAGCACTTGCAAAGAAAGAAGTTGACGGTTTCAACTAAAAGAAGGTCGTCATCAACGGAAGATCTAAACAAATTACGTAAACAAGGTAGGTTTCTATCACTTTAGATTGTACATATATTATTTAAAGAGCTGATAACAATAAGCTTCACATTGTCTTAGTTACAGAGTGCCAATGTTTTGTACGAGTTCAAATGTAAAATTGATGCAGTAGTAATTTCTCGTATAAAATATTGAAAACAGAAAAGAAATTGAACTAATCGCAATATTGTGTAACGAAGAAAGAAAACGCACTAAAATAACTAAATTGTATGAAGGGAAAACTGTAGGGAAACAGTGGAGCGTTGTTAATCCGGATCGATCGGGACGGGACCCATCCGGATATTCAAATGTGCTTTCAATAACTGTATACGTACGTAATGCATCATGCATCGACAAGAGCGGCCCTTCGGGCTAGTCAATCCGGCCTGAGACATGGTTTTGAATAACCCCTACAGTTAGGCTACACATAGGACAAAATGTATTTTCTGCGTAGCTAGAATAGAATAATAGTTTCATTCTCAGTATGATTTAAGTACGGTATTATCGCATCTAATATTAACTGAGTTTGCACGCAACCTCGCGTAGGCGTAGTGCTGAAGTAGATGTCTGCAGATCGGTAGCATGGCGATATGGAGTACAATGAGTTTAAACTTCTCACTCAGTTTACTGTTTGTTTTCTATCTACTGTGCCGCGTATTACTACAAAGTCCTTGTTACATGTTTGTCGTACGTTTAGTTAGTTTCAGAGTTGAGTCTATTGTAAAATTTTTGAATCTAAAACATCTCGGGTTCAGTACAGATACCGGAGCTGATGCTGGCACTTGATCAAACCACTACTAACCAGACTAAAAACACCAGTACTTGGTACATCTCTGTTTAACACGTTCACTGCTAAGGACGCACGTGTGAGCTTGACACAAAACACTATGAGAAGCGGCCGACGCACAGTGCATTGCACGCCATCCCCCGTATTGGAGTATTTTCAATACAAAATGAATTGCATGCTTCGCACGCCAACCTCCGTGTCGAGGGTATTTTCAATACACAGAGCATTGCCAATTTTAGGCCTAAGTGCGTCCGTTTTAAAATATTAGTGACTAGCTGGCCCGTACGGCGTTACCCGTGGTTGTTGGTATTTTTAGTCTTTTTGACATAATTGTAATTCTTTTTAAGTGTTCGTTGAATACCTGTGTGTATCCTACTGTGGTCATGAAAAAAAGTCTACGCTATTTAGGAAAGCACTGAAAATTGTATTCCTGTAAACTATTATCTAACATGAAAAAGCTTTAAATATATCGTTTTAATTTATAGTTTTCAGTAAGTTTGACTTTCACTTAATTTCATTGACAATGTTGCGAGCACCTACGGCCTTAGAGGAAGCTACGTACCAAATTTCATTCCAATTCGTTCTTATAGGGATTTTTAGTAACTTTGACCCCCCTCCCCAAACCACCCTAAAATTTCGAAGTTCTTTTAACCCTTTCTTAGCGAGAGTTTAAATTAGCTGAGGGTCGTAGAAAAGATATTTGAATCACTTAGTAAGCGAAAATATGTTTTGAAAAGTATTAAAAACTTCATAGTTTATATTTTATATAAACAATATTTTAAGCAGCATATCTCTCAGTAGGCCTATATAGATATTTAATAACCAATTTTTGAGTTGAATTATAATTCTGTAAGCATTTTTATTTGTGTTAGTTTATAGTTTTTCAATCTAACCTTAAAAAGCTGTTGGTTTTGAAGAGTATTAAAGTGATTATAAATTTGCTAAGTAATGTTGCTATGGTAATACATGTAAACAAACAGAATAAGCTTTTTATACGAACAGCTGTTTTTGTGAGCTATGGTTTTGAGTTCATACAATAAATGCTAATCAGTTTCTTCCAAATTTGAACTTTTTCGGGAAACTTTTCAAACTTTTCTTTACGTATAAACCTTCTATGAACTACTACAAACATTTTAAGACCAAAAATAGCCAAATTGGTCCAGCCGTTCTCGAGTTTTAGCGAGACTAACGAACAGCAATTCATTTTTATATATATAGATTATTACGTAGAAAGGTTAAAAAGTAAAGTAATTTCTACTAATTTAGGCTATAAATACTAAAAATAAAAGGTCAGCTCCTAGCAAAGGAAATATGAAATTTGCGTAGTAGTGAACGTGTTGAGAGTCACATTAGAAAGCGGTGTTGGAAAATGTTTGTTTTCTCCACTTACGTCCTTTCCCCACACCCCCGGCCCATCGTGCCAGGATTCATGCCGATATCTGTACATATTAAATATTGTCACAAAAGTTGCGGTTGTACATGAGATGAAAAAAGTGTTAGGCCCTTCGCTCACAGGTTGAGAGACACTCGAACCCGAAGGGATTCCCCCTCCACTCAGCTTCATATGTAAGCGAATGGTGATCCCCTAATGAGGCGTTTTGTTGTCGAAGCGAGAGAGACTTAAACTGTTGAGAATGGGAAAAATCGATCGTGACGCTTGAAACGATGTGTTGTGTCTTGCTGACCACGGGAGAGATTCTCAGAAGTTGAAAAACACCCTGTGTTATGTAATCATACCGTCCAGGAATATTCTAGGAACGAGTGTACACAGAAAGCATGGAATGAAATTGCCAAGGAAGTAAATTTGTCAACTCGGAATCTCATTTCATTACATTTTGTCTTTAAGGGTCTTCTATGCCTTGCGTAAAACAGCAAAAATATGCACTTCGTGTTATCGTGTTTCGGACGCCGTTTTTCAACCTAAAAAGTTGTAAAACATCTTAAATTGGTCTTAAAGGCTTTTTGCTTTTGTCTTATACCTCATAATTGAAAGAAATCGTCGGCAACTCCTTTTAATCAACAGTTGAAATGAGTAAAAACCGATTATTTTTAACGCATTTTTTTTTTTGGGAGTTTTAAGCAATAATTTTCATATTTTAAGGTATCACGTAAAAAATATAAAGCCTTCTTTATAACTTAAAGTAGTTTCCCAGATTATTAATTTATAAATAGAATCCGAAACACGGTATTACGAATGCATGTTTCAACGATTTTGAGGCTTGAGTCAGACCTTTCGTATTGAAATCATACTGTACACTCGGGAGTTTTCTTCAAGGTAAAGAGGAGCCTTAATATAATTTAATTATAGTTGCATAGTTTTATTATACATAATCATAAAAAAAAAATGATATTTAAATTGTTGAAACCGTTGGTTATTTTCTTTGTGGGTTATCTGGTGACTGGTGTCTTCTTTTCTTTTTATTTTCTTTGTGCCAATTCGATATTAAAATAAAATGTAGCCTACAACAGCAGAAATTTATAAATCTAGGCCTTTTTAAAGAATGATAAATATTTTGCATCGCTCATTTGCAATTATTTTACCGCAACAAACAGCCGAAATGATAGTTCCGTTCGATGCACCCTTATTCTATGAGTCTTTTTTTTTTTCATCCGTCCATACAGGGGTTAGATACATGGAATTTGTTCCGTTATAACAGTGTTCAAAATATTTTGATTTATAATTATAATTGTTTATATCTTTTAATTTTTCTTTTCACTTACTCCCCCCCCCCCCAATATTTTATGTTGCAAAGCAGAGCGAATAGCTTGATATGAGTGTACTATTTACATACAGATATTTCAGTACTGAAAATGAGAAATTTCAATAGTTGGTACAGTAGAACTTGGATAATTTGAACGTCTTTAATTCAAAGTTTTGGTTCGGTCCCTTGAACTTTATATGATATCAATGTAAAACAATAACGGGTAATTTGAAGTTTTTTTTCAACACTAAAAATAAAATCTTGTGCTGTGAAAGGGATCGCCGAATAAATAGGCCACTGTCTGGTAGAAGGGGGGCAGGACATATGTGTTTGTACACGTATTGTAATTCTAGACGCGGTACCGGTTTCCAAGTATTTTGACTTCCGAGAATTCTCTAGGTACCCATACTGTAGTTTGTCATTGATGCTCTGCCCAATCTCTATCTATTGTTAAATCTCGACAAAACCTTTTGTAAACCGAACAGAACAATCATCTTGTTCATTGACACTTATACTGCGCATAACTCTATCCCACTTAAATGAACAATGTGACGGTTATTTTTCACGGTCACTTAAGGCCAGAACTGGCGAATACGGTGGATGTTGTAACAATTCGAACTTAAATTCCATGATTTTAGCCATTGATACTGCACAGGTATGAGGCCGTGCATTGGTCTTGATGAATGAGGACTTTTTTCTTTTTCAAATGAGGTTGTTTATTTTTTATTTCATCACTACCGGTGCAATAACAATGTATAATATTCTCTGGTGATTGTTCGATGTACATAATTCCTCTTGTGCCCCAAAAAAAAACTGTGGCCACACCCTTTCTAGCCGATTCCACTTTCTTCGGAGCTTGTTCGTCTTTAAAAACCCACTGTTTTGACCGGTCCTTTGTCTCTGGCGTGTAGCAATGGATCCATGTTTCGTGCACAGTTATGTATCGATGCAGAGACTCATTCGTATTGCGATAAAAAAGTGCCAAATCAGTGCCACACGATTGCGTTTATTCTCCTCTGTGAACCAGCACGACGCCCATCTTGCTGAAACTTTTTCACACCCAGTTTTTCGTATAAAATTCAAAACACAGGATGTTGTGGAAAAACACGAGAGCCATTTGGTCGGGAACTTTTTCTCATCTCTCTATGGCCTTTTCAAAGATAGTCCAGCTCAACGAGCAAAATAATCATTACAACCAGCACCTTTTTCCTTTTTAAGTTCACAGCAGTAAGATGGCTGGAAAATGGTCGCTGTTTAGATCAAACTATCAAAATATTTGATCACGTCAATAAATTTGTAAAAGAATACAAAAACCTGCAATACCTTAGAGAAACTATGAAAAATATAATTTTTTAAGACAAAACTAAGTGCTTTCAGAAGCATATTGTCAGATGTTGAGCCGTTCTTGAGAAGGTTCCAAAATCAGAAGCTCTCTTTATCTTCTTTATGGTTTTCTTTTTCATTCTCATCCTGCTAGACTGGTTTATTCTCAAATTTGAAAGTTATTGTTAAAGCTATATTTTAATATTATTATAATTATTTGTTACCATTAAGTTAAATGTTCTATTAATTAATCTATTTGATCTTTTCATATATTATTTTATTAAGTTTTCTAATGACCAATTCTCTTATATTTTGTAAGAGTAATTTTGATTCACACTATAAATTTCAGGTAATTTCTTGTGATAAATGGAATTCTATTGCTAAAAATAAATTCTCATTTTTGTATCTGTTTCATGTCATGCTACTAGTTTTGTAAAAATACTCTTATTTTTAGATTACCTAAATGTTTCCTACAAAACAGTCAATATGGAATTTGTTTTTTAATGTTATCATTGTATTAGTATTTTTTAATAAATAAGGAAGAAAAACGAAAATGGAGAGTGAATTAGGCCAGCTATGGAGAAGGTGGAGGCTGGGATTTCCTTTTCTTTTTTGCAAAATATAATACTAAAAAAATTAACATCATATGCATTCTAGTGTGAGTCAGGGAAATTTTGGTAAGCAAGGGAATATTAAAACAGATTTTCTGTGGACACCCTGTTCATCTTTTGTTGATGTTTGGCCAGGTTTAAATTCATTTGCCCAATTATAAACATTGGCAAACGCAGGGGCAGATGTGCCATGAGCTTCACCCAACTCAGCTTTGATTCGTTTAGGGTTTAAGCCTTTCAAATATAAATGTTGTATCACTGGTTGAAACTCACTTTTTTTCCATTGTTTTAAATAAACAAAACTTCTGTGCTTTGATCAACAACAACAATGAAAACTCGTGTTCTATAAAGCTGAAAATTTAACAGCTGTTTACTGAGTAATGATGCTTTTGAAAAACAAACGATTTTCAGTGGTGCACGCGCCATCTCTTGGATTTTCTAATTATTTATTTAACGACCCTCGTATTTATTTACTATGCCAAAGTGCTATATTATTCAGGTTGAGGAATGCTGTATGTCAAAGTTTATGTTATATGTCATAAAAAATTGTTTATTAGCAAATTTCCACAGGAAAAATGAGCTATTTCAGTGGCCCTTATGGAAAGACCTAAGGTCAGGAGTAGCAAATGAGCATCGACCACGGTCCCACAACATGTTTTGGGGTGTCCTTAAACATCAAATATATATAAAATATAAATGTAGGATGTTATTCTGCACATTTTGTTTTTTTTACGCGACATTATAGATCGCTTGGTTCCCCCAAAATCGAT
>JAGFPH010005724.1:59748-81171 GCA_018207615.1 Philaenus spumarius
AATTTGCCAAATTTGAAAATAAACTTGTTTCGGTTTCATTGTAGGCCTAACCTAAAATTATGTTAACTTTTGTTTATCCGAATCGGCTGTTTTGTTTATCGTACTTGACAACAGATGTTATGTTTGAATTGAATGCAGTAAGCATTTTTCGTCGATTTTAGTTTGTTATTTTAACGTAATAAAGCTGTTGATTGTGAATAATAATAAACTGATTCTAAATTTGCTAAGTGGTTGCCACGGTAATGAATGTAAACAAACTTTTGTTGCTAAGCTTTTGATTTGAACAGCTGTTTCATCTGCTACAGGGCTGGGAGTGAAGACTCAAATTTTCACTATTTTTACACTTTAAAAGAAGAACTTTACAAAATCCTTTCTTAGTGTAGGCCTATCACCCCATAAAAATACACCTTCAAATTTTCGTATTTGTAATTTAAATTGGTTTTGCTGCACGTTGATTCTTTGCAGTCAGTAATATTCAGTCAGGACAAAGTTTCTTATATATATAGATTTTCCTATCGTACTGCCTACAACATAAGGCGTTATAATAAAAAATAACATTTGTAAATATACTTGTTAAAAAAAATGATGGGTTGAGAAAAATTTCAAAATAATAAAAATTAAAAAATTGTTCAAATTAATAAAAAGATACTATGTGAATCCTCCTTTGGCTTAACCATAGATCATGCAATAGATCTTGCATCCGTACGGGGGGCTGTGTGCCAGAAAAAAGGTTGTCGCGAAAATAGTACATGATCGCGCCGCGAGGTAGCACTAGGGAGAAAGCATTGGTAGCATTGGTGTTTTAAACAGCTTCCTTCGTTTCCCCAATAGTTAGCGACAAAAAAGTCGAATTTTCAGTGGAACAAAATATTGCATTGGATCGGAGTTCTATTAGGTTATCCAAATACAATGGCTTAACTCTCGCTGAATTATTTAATTTCAATAAAAAACACTCTTTGTTCAATCTACTTCACTTTAAAATCAAAAACAAACGCTTGACCTCAAAAAAAAATGTCTTTGTTTACCTTTAAAACATCTGTCGATCCTTCACATATAATATCTCAATGCTATATGACGTCATCTGAGACTATCCCGCCAACCTACGTCATAGTGCAAAGCCTATTGTAACGATTGCATCATACGTGGCAAGCGTTCTTTCCCGCAAAATAATCTCATATGTGCAACATCTTTTAATTATGCATATCGTATTTTACACAAACTTTTATTGTAATTTAATTCTCCGTGGTGTGTTTCGTAGCTGTTAAAGTACTTACTAGATGGACAATCGTGGGAACCAATGAAATTCAAGACACAAACAACTAAACGCCTTTACTCACTCATGTTCCAAATAAAATTACATCGAATACAAAACATAATTTTATAATTTACAACTTAAAATTTTATGAAAATAAGGCGCAATTTAATATTTGAAAAAAATTGAATTTAAAGCAGACTGAAAAATTATTATTAAAGTTTATAAAAGGATGTTTTTTTTTTTTAAAGTTCAAAATATACCTAGGTTTTAATACTTGCGTTTATTATGAAGATCTCACATAACACTGTTCTTATGTAATCTACTTCACCAGCTCACAATGTACCGGTTGCAAATCATGGCCATGCGTTCACACAACTATATCACTAAAATCCTCAAAAACTACTCGATGAATCTTCGTGTCGAAGAGTACAGACTTTGTACTACTAATATATTATGATCCAAAACATAACTTTCACTACTTAGTTATGACAAACTCATTATTCGAAGAACACTTTGCAGAACTCTACATTCTCAATACCTTACATTACGCCATCTTGCTAGACAGGTGAAGCCAAGCAGTGCCTCCAGAAAATTCTCCGTCGTTTACCATCGCTGCCATCAATATCAAGTCTATTCTTTTCTTTCGCTATATACGTTTGTTATGTGATATAGTTCTCTTTATAATTTATTTTTTAAATATATTGTAACTGTTCATTATGCTACTTTTAATATATACTGTTCTAAAACTTTATTTTAATACGCACTGTTCCTTTTTATCAATGTTCAATTTTCACACAGGTATATAACACACTTTTGTTTACCAATTTATTTTCTTATTTATTAAAATTTAAGTCTGCTTTTAGTTTTATATATTATAGTCTGCATTTTTTATCTTCACATATTTAAATTATTTAAAATTCACTTGTTTTGCGTCTGATTTATTTTTATATAAATACAACTCATTAAATTTTGATTACTAGATCTTGCGTCTCTTATCTTACTAGACCCTTCATTCTTTGTTGCTTTATTATATGAATTTACTTGTCCCATCATACTTCTCTATCACACGGATTGCATGTGTCACATGCCTTTTTGCTCCACCGACCTACTTATGTGTAATGAATAGAGTCCGCGACTTCCGATGATAATAATGATTGAACAGTATGGCCGCTGTTGGCACTACTGAGCTTTTCAATTTCTTACTTACAAAAATTAATGTATGATTACAACGGAATATGAATCTCATGATTTATGGTTCTAAATAGAAATTTTGCACGATGATTATTATTATAAATTGTGGTGTTGCTTAGTCATGAAAGTTAGATTTATTTAAATGGATTTTAATAAATTGGTACATATGGGTTGTTTACCCTAATTGAAATGGGTTTTCTAATTACCATTGCTTTCTACTGACCTTTTTTTGACGTTGTGTTATTCAAACCAACCTATTTATTCAGGCTATCAGGTTAGTTTATAATTAAATACATACCTTATTTATACAACTGCTCGCAGTCCAGTAAACGTTGTTATTAATCGGTGACGACCGTTTCGCCTATTTCATTCAGGCATTGTCAAACCGAAACTTGTTATGTTATAGCATTTAATTTAAATGCTCGTCAACTTTAAAATTACACACAACACATTAACATACATCACAACACTTTGAAACACAAAACTACATTTAAAATATATCGCGATGTTAATTTACTATCGTATAAGATGGACACACATGTTCGCTTGTTCATTGCTTAGTCAGTACTGACTAAAATGTTCATTTGTCTCCTAAGCCCAGGAGCATCGTTCCAATGTGAGGGGACCAAGTCTTCTCCGTCCAGACTTCAACAACATTTCTAAGGTGGCTTTTAGGCCTTCCACACAAAGGATCTGGGCCAATGAAGGGCTTTTTAGCTCCTATTCTAGCAAGTCGGTCCGCCGCCTCATTGTCCTTGGTACCTACATGGCCAGGCACCCATTTAAGAGTAACTTCATTGAGTCTAACCATACCATTCACTGCTTTAAAACAGTCCCAAACTAACCTTGATTCAAGGGTGAACGATTCAAGCGCCTTTAAGGCGGCTTGGCTATCAGGTAGGATGTCAGTTCTAGCTCCCTTAATTCCTCTTTTGATGATTTCACGGGCGCAAAGATCAATCGCTACGACCTCCGCTTGAAAGATCGATGGTAAGGATCCGATAGCCCTAGATAAACTACACCTACTCCGCACCAACTCCGCTGGCTATTTTAGAGCCATCCGTATACCATTCTTGTGTGTTTACACCATATCCATGTCCTGCACTGCCTGCCTCCTGGAGACCATCTATCTTAACTGTAAAGGAATGGTCGAAATTTAGTGTCCTTCTCATCACATCCGACACCATAAGGTCCACCTTGAGCCCCTGAAGCTCTTGCAATACAGTCAGGTGACCCACCAGATCTCCTGGTTTATAATTATGGGTCCCCATCATCAACAAGGCAGATCACAACGCAACCCCCCGCACATGAATGTGCAGAGGAGGCAGGTTTGGAAGCGCCTCCATAGCTGATGTGGGGCAAAAGCGCATGGCTCCATATATTTTTAGACACGCTAGCCTTCGTAACTTTTGCGGCTTATTTTTGGCACCAGTCTGTTTTACCTTCTGCCACCACACCAAGGCCGCAAATGTGTATGGCAGTGTATGACCATGCAGCCATTTTGGGAGTAATGCCCCATGTTTTACCATAGAGCTGATTACTCGCCCAAATAGCCTAGGTCTCTTTTTTTAGAACAAAGTCCAACTGAGCATTATAGAGATGCCCCCCGATCAAGGATTAAATCAAGATACTTAGCCTCCCCGAAAGCTTCAGTCGGACCCTATCAATGGTGGGCAGTTCTATCTTAAGTTTCCTGCTTCTGGTGAAGGGGACAAGTACAGTTTTGGATGGGTTGATATTGAGGCCCTGCCCCTGACACCAGACCTATGTTTACATTACTTTTTATACTCATACTAGCAGGTACGTGGCTTCGCACATTGTACAAAGATTCGCCGCATAGTAATAAATGTTTATTGTTTTAGGGGTTGTTATTACATTACTTAGCAGCACCCTATAAATTGCAAATATGATTTACATAGTATAAATGTACTGTAAGAAATAAAATAGGGGTGTGCGAGATTGACTTTTTGAATTCGAGACGAGAACGAGATGTTGTTTAATACGAATTATCTAGAGCTGAGGTTTAAAAACGAGCAAGAAACGAGAATTTATTAAATACAATTTATCGAGATCGAGAAAAAACGAGAATAGTGTTTTTGTAACGAGAATGAACCAAAATTTTAATCTCAAGTTGAGAGAGAAGTATTATATACCTTTTTGCATCATAGAAAGGAATACACTGTATGTGGGGATAAGTTAATTATTAATAAGTTCAACTTTCTTTTGATTCGCTAAATTGCTACTAAGTTTGTAAAAGATATTACAAATATAATGTATCTCATAGATATGTACTTTAGTAGACTATTAATTAATATGATTTACACTAAATATGCAACATATTAATTTTGATATAATTACATTTATATTTAGTTAAGTAATTAACTGCCATTATTTATTTTACTAAAAACCAAGGTTATATAAAATTCAATCTCTACTACGCTACTAAGTTATTCTCATCAGTGTTTAAATAAGTAATTTAAATAAGATATTGCGATATGCTAATCACTTCCCTTTGGAATTATTTGGAAAACTTCTGTTGTATCTTCTTTTCATTCTAACGTAAAATTTTAGGTTTTACAAAAACACCTAAAATAAAACTCGAGATTTTAAAAATGTATCGAGAAATTTACGTCTGACTCGAGAAAAGTACAACCGAGAAATGAATTTTATTCTTGACAACGGGATCGAGACGATATTGAGTTATTTCTTGTTACTACACGAGACTTTCGAGATCTTGCACACCCCTAGAAATGTACCAATTTCCATCTCTCTAGCTTAATGGGAAGTATAATAATTAATTTGTATTGTTTTAGGGATTGTTACATTTTCACCCCTTAGCAGTACAGTAAAATAGCAAATATGTTTTACTTCTACTTAAAATAAAGCTAAATGGTAACACTGATTCACTGACGTTAACTGTGAGGCACTTCCCGTAATCGGACCCCCCTCGACCTCACACTTGAGTTAAAGCTCTCGACGAGAAATGTTCAGAAAAATTTCCAAAAATTAACATTTTAAATTTTCAAAGCACCTTTTGGGCGGGAAAGATTTTTCATTTTTCCACTTTGAGTGCGTTTTGTAAGAAAACTGTAAGAGGTAGCAAAAAAGCATTAAATACAAAAGTTGTAGAAAATTAAATTTCAAACTAACAATTTCCCGTCAGATTTAAGATCCAATCATCCATTTAGCCGCTATTCACCCGAAAAGGAACTCCGGCCCACAAGCCTTCAAATTTCCCATGTTAATCTTATGGAGATTTGAGTCAGATGCCAAATAAAACAGCTGATTTATGCTCGGTCATCCATGTACAAAAGAGCCAATGATTAACGAGATCCTTTAGTGAATTTTCCAACTGCGAGCAAAGCGTACAAATTTCCAGCTCTCTAGTCTTAATGGAAGTAAAATAATAAATATTTATTGTCTCAACCCTTAAATCTAAATTAATTCTATCCTACGTCTCATTCCAGGTCATGATCTACGTGTGTGCCAAATTTCATTAAAATCCATCCAGTAGTTTTTACATGATTGAGTAACACATACACAGACAGACACCATTAGATTTTTATAATAGTATAGATTGACTAAAGGAACAATATCCTGATGTTTTCGAACACCATGTATTTGTTGAAACTGAAATTTTTATGGTGACAATAAAGTTTGTTCACAGGGCTACGATCATGACGAGTGTGAAGCTTGGATGGAATTACTAATTAAACGCTGTCCGAAAATATGCGATTACGTTGAGTACTGGGAATGCCTTGCATCTTTAGATGAAGCCAGAGGGGATTATAACATGGCTGTTGATTGTTATCAAAGGGCCATTGTCCGAGGAGCAGAGGTAATTAACTCATTTGTAATCTGTATTACAGCCAGTTGTTGCTATAATGGACTATTTAGAAGACTACGATGTCCGTCAGGAATAAAAATCTATCCTTATACAGGGTGTTCCCGAACGCTCTGGACCCCTTTTGTGGATATGTTCCTGGGATCCAGACAAACATATTTCACAATATAAACATGGGTCTACGGTGCTTATCTTTTCATCTGTCTGTCTGTGTTTTTTACAAAATACTTAATATTTTTGGAAGCAGAAAAGATATTGAGTTTAAACTTTGTATACCTATTTGTTGCATAACCTTTTATCACTGTATGAAAAATTAGAATATTATTTTTAATATTTTCAAAACGGCGGCTGTTTATAATTTTTAATGTCAAATATCTCAAAACCCGCTAACTTTACAAAAAAATTACAAGAGACAAAAAAGTTTGCTTTTTTAATGACAAACACAATGATTTTTTTCATTTTGTCTGCAGCTCATAAGATAACAGAGATATTGACAAAAAAAAGGAAAAATATATTTCTTGGTAGTTGTCAACAACACCCAGAATAACTTTAGAAACAAAATTTTTAATGTTATTATTAGCTAAAATAATAATTTAATTGCATAATGTTTCAAGCACTTTCTGAGCTGATTCCACTAGCAAAAAATAATGAAAAAAGTGCATATACTCATAAGTCCGGAAATGCTTCATTAGAGAGTTACAGCTAGCGAAAGATTTCACCCGTGTTTCAGATTACTCTCAGAAACGAATCCCTATTTAAATATGTAGGGCGTTAATTAAGATGTAAAATTTAATTAAATTTATGTAAAATGAGCATATAAACTTAATAAAATAGGTACCAGTTCTGTAACTGCAGTAATTGTTGCGATAATGACCCAAAACACAAAATTCGGTCTCAAAAAACATGATATTCATTGGTCCTATTTTATTAAATTTATCTGCCTATCTTATGTAAATAAAATTAAATTTTACACCTTAATTAACGCCCTACATATTTCAATAGGGATTAGTTTTTGTGAGTAATCTAAAACACGGGTAAAATCTTTCGCCAGCTGTATCTCTCTAAAGAAGCATTTCCGGATATATGAACTTTTTTCATTATTTTTTGCTAGTGGAATCAGCTCAGAAAGTGCTCGGAACATTATGTAATTAAATTATTATTTTAGCTCATAATAACATTAAAATATTTTGTTTCTAGAGTTATTCTGGGTGTTGTTGACAACTACCAAGAAATACATTTTTCCTTTTTTTGTCAATATCTCTGTTATCCTTTGAGCTACAGACAAAATGAAAACATCATTGGGTTTGTCATTAAAAAAGCAAACTTTTTTGTCTCTTGTAATTTTTTTGTAAAGTTAACGGTTTTTAAAATATTTGACATTAAAAATTATAAACGGCCGCCATTTTGAAAATATTTAAAATAATATTCTAATTTTTCGTACAGTGATAAAAGGTAACGCAACAAAGTTTGAGCTCAATAGCTTTTCTACTTCCAAAAATATTAAGTATTTTGTAAAAAAACACATACAGACAGACAGACGAAAAAATAAGCACCGTAGACCCATGTTTATACTGTAAAATATGTTTGTCTGGATCCCAGAAACATACCCACAAAAGGGGTCCATAGGGTTCGGGGACACCCTGTATATTATTTCTTCAAGTATCATTTTAACGCTAGCCCTGTTTGACTGCTCAATTGTCAAGTAATGTGCTTATCAACGAAAAGCATTTCATTTGAATTATATAGATTCATTTTGTTTCATGAGAAATGAAGTTGTTTTTATCAGGACCAAGTGCCTTATTTTTCCCCATCTCTGATTGCCTATACAATGTGTTTCAAAAAGTACTTTACAACTTTGAAAAATCATATTAATTTATTCAGAGGTGATTGCAGTGTCAATCTGTAGGGAAACACATCTAAGTTTAATTACCTTAAACTAAAGATGCTCTATGTGGCTTCTTTTGATGATCCCATCAATAGTCAATTTCCTCCCAAATTCGTTGTAGCATTGCATTAGTAACTTGCTCAGCGGCAGCATACATTCTTGCTCTAAGCTCAGGTAGAGAAGCCGCAAAGGAGGTACATAGACGATAATCTGATGAATCCCCATAAGAAAAAATCTAACGGTGTCATTTCTGGGGAATGTTGGGGCCTGGAAAGCGGTCATTCAGAAAATCTCGGACATCAGTCAGGTAGTGACCATCTTGCATGAAATAAAAATTGCGTTCTTCATCATCCTCACTGATCTGTGGTATCAAAAATTGTTGTAACATGTCCAGGTACACTACCCCGTTGATGTCTCTCTTGGAAATAAAAGGGGCCGTAAATTTTGTTCTTGCTCAATGCTATCACGAACATGTTGCAATGTTTGATGTGGATTTTCACTGCCCCAAATCCTAGTTACGCTAACCTTGCCACTTAGTGAAAAGTCGACTCGTCAGAAAAGATTATGTTGTCCAAGAAATGTTCATCCTCCTCCACTCGATTTAACATATCCGGACAGAAGTTCTTAAGGGCAATCTTATCAGTGTCTTTTATTGCTTGTAAAATCGTAAATTTGAATGCAATAGTTTTTTCAACACTCGCCGTATGTTGAACGGTCGTACGTGGGACTTGCTGCTCGAGAGATGCACGCCGGGTCGATTCCTTAGGGCTGTTGACAAAACTTTGTCTCACTTGCTCAACGACTTTGTTAGATATGCTTGGACGACGTAGTGATTTCTTATGTCTTACCGAACATCCTGTTTCTACAAAACATTTACGCCACTCATAAATTGTAGGCCTACTAGGAGGATCTTTAGTGTACTTGGTGCGAAAATTACACTGCGAAACACAGCGAGCAAGCTTGGGTCCAGTGAAGGCAGCCATCTTTGACACAACTGCCGCTAGCGCTCCTGTCGGTGCGATTCAGCACTAGCGAATTACGAGAGTCAAAACTTGATGTGTTTCCCTTCAAATTGACACTACAATCACCTCTGTAGGTTCTCTGAATAAATTAATATGATTTTTCAAAGTTGCAAAGTACTTTTTGAAACACCCAGTATTTGGCATTCCCAACAGTGAAAATAAGAATCCTATAATGAATGTTTGGCATATTTTACTCGTATAATGATTATGGCATATACTTAAAATATTAAAATTTCTCTAGTACCAATATATTGTTAACAGGTTGATGACATAAATAAGCAGTTGGACAGTTTGTTGAGTAAAATGGATGACTTAAATCTTGAGACTCCTTCCAAAGACAGAACTGCAAGCCCTAGAAGCAAGGTTGATATAAAAAATATATGCAAATCAAAAGTGATTCAATTTGCCCTGCAGCAAAAAGTTGTGAAAAGGTAAGTTTAATATTAATATATCGGACTTAAAATGCGGCCGCTAGAGCGCGAACACATATATATATACTAGCTGACCCGTACGGCGTTGCCCGTGGTGGTTGGTATTTTCAGTCTTTTTAATGTAATTGTATTCTTTTTAAGTGTTCAGTCAGTGAGTGGTATTTGGCTTTTATATAAGGGTATAGATCTTAAATAATAAAAGCACTATTGTCATAATAATAAAAGATCTGAAATTATGATTTTAGTAATTTTGATCCCCCCAAACCTCCCTAAAATTTCGAATTTTTTTAAACCCTTTCTTAGCGAGCGCCTATGGCCCTAGAGGAAGCTACATACCAAATTTCATTCCAATCTGTACGGTAATTTTGGAGAAATCGTAATTTAGTAATTTTTACCCTCTCAAACCCCCCTAAAATTTCCAATTTTTTAAAACCCTTTCTAAATAAGCACCTATGACCCTAGAGGAAGCTACATACCAAATTTCATTCCAATCCATTCGGTAGTTTTGAAGAAATCGTTTTTTAATAACTTTGATCAACCAAAACCCCCCTAAAAACCCTTTCTTAGTGAGCACCTATGGCCCTAGAGGAAGCTACATACCAAATTTCATTTCAATCCGTTCGGTAGTTTTGGAGAAATCGTGATGAGTGAGTGGTATTTCGCTTATATATATATAGATATATATGATTTTTAATGACACCCCAAAACGTGTTCTGGGGACCATGATCGGTGCACATTTTCTACTCCCGACCTTGTGTTTTACCATAAGGGCCACTGAAATAGCTCATTTTTCCTATGGAAATCCGCTAACAAGTAGGCCTAATAGCTTATAGTGTAGGCCATAACTTCTGAATATTTTTAATGAAATATCTTGAAGGATTGTTATGTTCTGTATTTACAAAAAGGTCCAACACTAACAAATGAAAACAAAACGTAACATCTCAAACTGTAAATGTACAATTTCACTGGACACACTCACGTCAATCACTCGTTTACGAACACAAAACTTCAAAACGTCAAACAATAATACCGGCGAGTTTACCGTTTCGACTTTGTTTTGGACGGTAACGGGTTATATTCGGCGCCTGATTCGTTTGGATTGTAAAGTGGCCAGTGGGTAAAACTCAACTGATCGATTTTATACCGTCGGTAAGGAAAGACAATGTTAACGTAGGAAACACAAACATGTACCAAAACAATAACCAAAGTTTAAACAGGCCTTGATTTAATCACGTTGAAAGAAAACTAAATCTCGAGTAAATAAAATATTAAAAAATGCTGACACTAGTTTCAGTTGGCGTTAATAGAGAGAATAAGATTCAATATTTTTAAACTATTTAGTCGACGAACTATCTTGCAGAAGATAAAAATGCCCTACGTTCATAAAAATGGAATAATTAATATTTGATTTGCTTGTGGGCAGTGACGGTGTAATTTTGTTGGCCATGGTGGCAAAAATACGAAAGACAACAAAAGCTATTATCGACGAATACAAAGGCAACGATAAATCACCGCTACTTTTCGGCACTTTTGGTAACGAGAACGTAACTGTTGCCGGCTTTCATATCGCAATGTTATTCTTTGTTACTTTTCGATATTATTTTTGTATTGCTTTTTCACTCTATAATTTTGTTCATGTCGTCTCTTTTCGGCAGATTAATAACTACTGTGTTTGTAAAGAAAACACAGCTACTACGTACTCGCACTAAATGACGAAACTAATAGATTCTGTTGTCACCTATTACTGCGGGTAACAGGCAACAGCAGAACAGTGATCGTTACTTGTAACGTAACGTAGTACAATTCAGTCAGCTGTGATTTCAACCGTTTCCTCACCTTTGTCCTTTACTGCTTCGTGCGTCGTCTTCATACCGTGCAGTATTTATTTTTGCAGTAGACGATGAAATAGGGCAGGAAACGTTTGTTAAGGAAAATAAATAAATATATACTGTTTATTAAGTAGTTGGTGCCATTTTCATTGACTTATTACTATCAGAAGTAAAAAGCTCAGCTCTTTTTTTTATTTCTGAGCCGAGCCGAATACTAAAAAGCTTGGCGTTCGAGTACTCGCACAGGCCTATTTAATACTTACATTGTTGAGTATGTTATATAAATAGTTTAATACTCACCATCTCTGTTGTTTAAAAGATGAAAAGATATATGCAATTTATGATTTCGGATAGACAACAAAATTGAAAATGCTTGATACCAAAACCAAATTACTTGACTTTTGATCATTGGTTAACCCTCATGAGGGCACGTTTTTTTTATCACTCGTGGGCGCAGGGCGGTAGTCTACCGCCACCTCAATTTATTATGTTTTTCATCCGACAACTCGTCCTAAACATTTGAAATCAGCGTTTTTTTTTTAAATTGATTCGTTCATCAAACTGGAATGGAAAGATTTATTAAAACTTTACAATAAAGTTTTACAACAAGATAAAGTATATCTTTACGAACAATAAACAGCCTCAAGAAACTTGGGTAACCTGAAGTACCATATCAAAAATACTCATCACAAATTAGTAAGCAGTTTAAAATCTCAAACATGTACATGTAAAAGTGAAAATAAATTATAAAAAGAAAATTGTGAAAGGCTCTTATCAAACATGATCACCTGAATCGGTCGAACCAATTTTTTGGCAATTATCTAATTTCGGTACTGAATACTTTTTACAGACGCTGTTCTTAAAAAACAGTAAAATATAAGAAATCCTATTATTACCAAAGACATGTACACTTAAAAATATTGAAAACGTGTGTTCACTAAAATCCAATTTTCTCTAAAACTATTTAAAGAAATTTTATAAAATTTGATATACATATAAACAATATATATATATATATATATATATATATATAATATACCAGGTGTTCGGAAAGTCTAGGAACGGTTTAATATTACGTACAAGGAAAATTTAAAGGTAGATGTGATTGAGGAACCTACTCTATGTAAAAATACTATTTTATTAAGATTTTATAACGTTGGGCGTTACAAAAATATAAAATGAATTTAATATAACTTGTTAAAAATATATAAAATATTGTATTTAGGTTAAGCCTATACTACTAGTTTTCTTTACCTGTTGTCTTTTTACAACTTACAACTCAGGATCGTGAGGTTCCTGAACAAGTACAAACTGGAACTGGAATATAGGATGATGAAATTAAACTATAATGGTTCACATAACAACTGATTTTTTATTGGCCGCTTTAGCCCTGCATGTTGTTTTTTTTTATATCAAGTTTCAAAAAAAATTTACAATCTTATAAATCACTTCGACCAAAAATGTAGTCAAACAAATAACATAAATCAATTTAAATTCAAAAATATATGGTATATATAGATATTTAATACTTACGAAAAGGGTAGACACATAAACTAATTAATTTTAAAAGAAAAAGAAAACCCCACTCGCAAGCGCAACACTTTCGTAGCCTAGTTCATGTTCGATTTACTATCACATTATTTATTTAAGAAACTTGAAAAGTTCGCCGATCATAGTGCACACCATTGTCGTTGATAATTATTAATTCTCGTAAGAATTCAAATCAGTTCTTCAATAACTCACTAAAAACACCTTTTACTACTTTGTAGATTAACAATAATGTTACATACTTAAACTGTTAATTAATGCGCAACGTGCAACATTTCAAACGATGTTCACTGCTTGGTCTCCCGTTGACAAGTGCCATTAGCGTTCTTTCTCCCACCGCTACATCCAGCCGGCGTCTATTTTCTCTTCACCAATCAGAAACGTCTGACGACACAGATGTTCAAAATTTCGTCAGATTATTTGGTTGCTAGCTACGCGTTCTTTCTGGATCTTGCATGTGGAAATGCACGTAGACCATTTTTCCAGGAATTAGCTTGCAGGTGTTCGCTTCTTATCTCGTCTAGACTGGTGTAGACGTTACTTTTCTAAATGCGTCTCGAAACTAGTATACTTTCCGCATCTTAAAGTCATTGCATAAACTGTCTATTCTTTAAACTCACATATAGATTGAATATAATAATTACTTTTAATACTTGTCTGTCTTCTACATTTATTCAAATTAATACTGAAGTTGACTTTTAAAATTTCTCTGCCTTTATCAAAATATTGAACCGACTCATGTTTTATGCATTTTCCCTACCCTTTACTTTTAATCGTGAAGCTTCAGTTTAACACTTTTATTTCTTTATTTTACCTTAATTCAACAATCTTACAATTTCAAAAAAATTATCCGCTATCTTGGATCCTCCATTTTGAATGTAACTTTCTTTTTTTTTAATGGGGAGGTGGTCATGTGATACACCATTTCGATGCAGATTTTCAAGATAAAACCAACGGTGAAATTTGCACATCCATATCTTTAACCGATTAAAAAAGGCGGCCAAAAAACAATGAAATCGTGTTTCTGATTTTGCCACATTTTGCTGTGCTATTATTTTTAAAAAAATATTTATTATTCTTTTTGGATTTATAATTAAATAAGCTACCAAACGATATGCCACTCAACGATATTTGGTTGATCAACTCGAAGTCAATTTTGAAAAAAATCAAAATGGCAGTAACTCAAAAATTTGAAAACTCCCAAATATCGTTGTGTGGAATATCGTTTGAAAGCTTATTTAATTCTAAATCCAAAAAGAATAATAATTAGTATTAAAAACAAATAGTACAGCAAAATGGGGTAAAATTGGAAAACACGATTTTGTTGTTTTTTGGCCGCCATTTTTAATCCGTTAAAGGTATGGATGTGCAAATTTAACCGTTGGTTTTCTCTTGAAAATCTGCATCAAAATGATGTATTACAAGACCACTTTTCCATTTAATAAACAAAGTTACATTCAAAATGGCGGATAATTTTTTTGAAATCTTAATAAAATAGTATTTTTACTTTTTTCCTTATATACGTAATATTAAACCGTTCCCAGACTATCCGAACACATTGGTATATCCCTTACCAATTCGGCATCTGAATGATAAAAAATCACATTGAATGTTTCATCCACCTTAAAGCCGCGGTCACACTAGGCTGGTTGCCAGCCGCTAGTATTATATATGACAAATATTATCTTTCATTTTTAAAAAAAACTGCATTTTAGGTAGGCCTATTTTAGGATTGAAATCTTTAATCATAGTTGCACAGTATTATAATAGCCTAAATCTTAAATAACAAAAATTGTAGGCCTACCTACAATTTCGTTTCGTTTCTGAGTTTAGATTTTTTAGCTGTTAATAATAACTACTCATTTCATAAATGTTATTTTAATAACGTGAATAATGCATTTGAAATATTGATTATAAAAAATCAATGACAACACTATAATGGTTACAAGACCAGGGTTCAACGGAATTAATTTAACATTTTAGTATAATTTAATTCCACATAGTTGTAATTTTATATTGGAAATGGCCTACAACTCCTTCACCAGCCACTAGTGAGCTACTAGGGGTTCACATAGGCTGGCTGGCGCGAGGAGGTGACGTGACTGCCAGCGGATGGTAGCCAGCGTTAAAAAGTTAAACATATTCGACTTCTGTTTTCGGCTAGTAAATACTAGCCGCTGGCATTATCCAGCTGCTAGTGCTGGGTCAGACTAAGCTAGTTGCTGGTAATATCACCAGCGGCTTAATGTATGTTAAATCTACGGATGCCGAATTGGTAGTGGGATATATATATCGATTAAATGTATATCAAATTTTATTAAAATTGTTCAATTGTAGACGTTTTAAAAAAAGTAAGGCACTTCTGATGTAATCTTTATCTTACACAGTTGTACATTCATATTTCTTAACCCCTTTACGGTTTATGTCGACTTTAGTGGACGCCAGCAAAACGCTTCGAAAGTGCTACTGTCGACTATAGTGGACGCAGCAATCAATGACTAATTTTAATCCGTTTAGTGTCCACTAAAGCTGTCGGTTAGTACTGCTATCTATTGACAGGTTATTTAACTAATATTTTAAGCATCTGTGAGAAAAATATGCTTTACAGTTGTTATCCAACAACGAAATTCTATGGGCCATGTCTGCTTACAGCCAGCTGCTGTGTTTTGATGTAGAGAGTAGTGTGCTGGTTTTTAGGTTAGCTTTCTGCTGTTATTTACGCTAATGTTTTAGAATAAAGTTTTTGTTTTTAATATGGCAAATTTAAATGACAGTGATGTTAATTTATTATTATTCGAGGACTTGAGTGATAGTGACAGTGATACACTTAGTGAAATAAGTTCTGAAGAGGATGAAGATTTTCAATTTGATGAAGCTGACCACCTACCCAAGTAGCAAAAGTTGTTGGCATTACGTTGGCCCAACGTTGACGTCCACGGTTGGCCAACTGTAAGATTTGGCACACTTTACAACGGTTGGCCAACCAACTCATTGCCAACGTTGGCCCAACGAAGTAGTCCAACGTTGGCCCACCCACTCATTGCCAACGTTGGCCCACCCACTCATTGCCAACGTTGGCCCAACGAAGTAGTTCCAATGTTGGCCCAACACACTGTTTACTTACATTAAGCCAACACAAACAATTATTGCTATAAATTTACTTTTTTGTGTACTTACAGCTCTCAGTCCTTTATTTTTCTTTTTTTCCCTGGTGACGTACGTTTCGCCTTTCCTATTCAGGCATTATCAAACCTACACTTCACTAGTACTTTACATTTGTTAATGCGCGTCAAGTTTTTAAAATGAAACACTTATACAAAACATTCACAAACAACATGTAACACACAACACAACACTCAATAGGGACATTTAAATTTTATTCAGAATTACGCGAGCCGAACGTACGTGTGGCTGCGATCGTTTTTTGCAAGCTACTACGTTTGGCGTATGTTCCGCTCGCATAATTGTGAATAAAATTTAAATGTCTCTATTGAGTGTTGTGTTATGTGTAACATGTTGTTTGTGAATGTTTTGTATAAGTGTTTCATTTTAAAAACTTGACGCGCATTAACAAATGTAAAGTACTAGTGAAGTGTACGTTTGATAATGCCTGAATAGAAAATGCGAAACGTACGTCACCAGGGAATAAAAAAGAAAAATAAAGGACTGAGAGCTGTAAGTACACAAAAAAGTAAATTTATAGTAAAATTAACCAGTTTAGTAAGGCAATCAGAAATAAACAATTATTATTGTCCCAACCAAAGCCCAACAATCGAATCATCTCTCTTATAACATAAGCTATACCTGACAATCTTCCCCGTAGGAAAGATAGGTTCCTTTAGTTGGTAATATATAAAGAAGGTAGAAACGATACAAGGTTGTAATATGTGAAAAAGAGAAGGAAAGATTAGTAATATAGAAGGTCCGGGAGGTGCTGGTATGTGATAGGGAATAAAGAAAATTTACTTAGGCCTATAAAAAGTTATTTTTCATTAGAACAACTTTAATTTACTAAAGTAATGACAGTTTACAAAACATAGTTACAACATTGCAATATTTTGGTAGTTCTTTACTCATTATTTCACTTCTTAATTTGTATAGGCTATTTGACTGAAAAAAGCGCACTATTACTAAAAGTTGTGCCATTGTCTGGCAGAACTTTATTAGGCCTATACGATTTTATTTACATTTTCACTTCACAACACCAATTATCACTACACAACTCAACTTGTCACATTTTCACTGATCTACACATCGTATCTCTCCTGAAACAGAAAAAATAACAGATTTTTTTAAACACAGAGGAAACAAGATACATATCAATATAGGCCTACTAGGGAGGGGGACCCTTAGATATATTATAAAGATGGATAAAGGTGTATTATTAGCTATACATTCTTTTTAATAAAGATATGGCAGGATTAATCAAACCGTAGTTAATTTAAATGTGTACGTTCAATGGCTTAAGTTTATGATATAACAAGAGTTAAGTTACACTAAAGATCCAGCATTATTTTTATTTATATCTACTCCTATAAATTAACATAACCTACAAATCAGAAATACAAATTAATGCTATGAAATCAGCTGTTAATGGAAGTTTAGAGGTGTAAGTAATTAATATGGTAATAAGATACAAACACTGGGTCAACTTCAAATTTTAAGATATTTTAGTTAGACAGCATATTAAAGAAGAGTTAACTCAAATATTATTGTCTAACTAAACTATCATAAAATTTGAAGCTAACCCAGTCTTTGTAAACTATTCACCATTAATATCAGATTATTTATTCTACGAACAATACGCATCTTCAATCAGTTGAGCTATATATTTTAAATAAATAAACAATATTTTTTAAACTACTGTATCTCTAAGCTTACACCCAATTTTCTTTTAAATTATTTGTAAATTTTAATATTTTTTCTACATACTTTAGGGGATATATATACATATTTCACCTATGATTCATAAATAATTTCAATAGGTATTTATTCTAAAATACAAAATAGTAACACACTTTAAATGGAGAACAATTTTTGATAATTTATAATAACAATGTCTTGTTTTTAGACTTGACGAATTTAAATCAAGCAAAAACTTTGCCTCCGTCGTTTTACGGACATTTCAGTTTTTAAATTCATAGTAACTTATGAGAATGTTAGCCGACATTACTGTACCTACAAACATTAATGTATAAACATACATTACATTATAACCCTCTTCAAAATTAAAATTAGTACCTAAACTGTAAAGTAGGTTAGGCCTAAACTGTTTCAATAAATTTTAAACCATAGGCCTACCGTAAAACTCAAATGGAAAATATAAGCTTATAGGTACCATTTTAAAACCTTAACCTAAAAATAACTATAATTCCAAATCGAAACTAAAATATATCTGAAACACTTTTTGAAGATTCAGCTCTAAATCTTGTCTTGTTTTAATTCTAGGCCTAAGCCTAAATGATGGTAATTATGATTGTCAAAAAACACAAGTATAGAATCATGCTCTATGACATTTAAATGAAAACATTAAGAGTTAATACAATTATTAATAATAGGTAAGGCCTATGGTTTCCCGGCATCAGTGAAGTGTATAAATACTATATTTATTAAGAAAAAAGTTCAGGTTTGTGTATTTGTGGTAGTAAATTAAATTTCTGTATTAAATTTTGGGTAAAGTCTAGACATAACCTAACCAAGAACCAATTATTATGTAATTAACAAGATACCTAGTAAGTAGGCTTGCAGTTGTCGAAGTATCTAACAGGTTTTGGCGTAAGTTTACTATTCGACCCTAGCCTAATATTTTTGCAGACAACGACGTTGTTTTACATTCTGGCCTACTGTTAAATGTTGAATACAGGTAAACATACTGTGACTAAATAGGCCTACTATAGGTTAGAACCTTTTAGGTTTTTTTTTATTATTCATGCATTTCTGTTGCCATAGGTTAGCCTAGGGTCGAATAGTAAACTTCGCCCGTATTTTTTTGAGTGTAGGCTATTTGTTTTATTAATTTTAATCTCAATAACTTGTTTATCTTATAAACAATAGAAACGATGCATTATTATTCCCCCAAGTAGGCCTAGACCTATAAACATTAAAATAGCCTACTTTGGCAAATAGCAAACTGTAAATTATATTCTTATGCATACTACCTAGTCCAGCTTGTAAAATCTTTTTATAATTAATATTTTACCTTATAGGCCTTTAAGCTAGTCTACCAAATATTAAAAATCACTTAGTTTAACCTAAAAGTTAATTTACCGGTAGGTAGTGTACAACAAGTAACCTACCACTTTAAAAAATAAAACTGAAATCACATGTTATAATTAATTATGAACAATTATTTATTTTAAAACAAGACAAGAACTAACCCCTGTTAGTATTTTTTTACTAATCTAAAAGTATATAAGTGCTGTACTTACTTGCAAAGAAAAAAATCAATCACTTCCACTTCACAAGGCAGGACACAGACTTGGAACACACAATGGTGATAAAGTTTTTAAGAAAACAAATCATTTTCATTTGAAAATGCCAAATGACACAGACTTAATGAACACACAAGTCACTGAAGTCACAATGATGCTTGGCTGCTTGCTGCAAATGCAAAACTAGAACGTTGAGGAAATGAGGATGAACAATGGACTTTTTGTAATGGCGGATAGAATAATGGCGGATTCGCGATGTCACTGATACACGCTAAATGTTATAAAATCATGAACTGTATTAATAACTTTATATCACTTAATCTAACAATATAACCGATTTTTAAATAATGTTTATTACACGTAAATATTAATATAATAAGGAATTAATAAAGATAATTTTATACAGACTAACTTCCAACATTGGCCCAACAGAAAATTTCATTGTTGGCCCAACAGAAGGAATTATCGGTTGGGCCTCTGTTGGCAATATGTTGGCACCCCAACCCACCATTCCCCAACGGTGCCGACAATTCCCCAACGTTGGGCCAACGATGTGTGCTACTTGGGTAGTAGGCCCTCAAAATATTGGTGATATGATATTTATTTATCATAATTATTTACCATAATAATTATTTTTTCTTATTAAAAATATAGTTTAAAAAACTTAAACTTTAATTTGAGCAACAAAAAAAATGAGCATTTTGGTATCAAAAAGTAGTAAATTTAATGAACTGTTAAGGGGTTAAACCATTTTCAAAAGTAAATCAAATAGAAAATATCAGTTATCCTGAAAAGAAATTATCAACAAAAAGTAGTATAAACCACCAGTATTAATATCAAAACCAGTAAGTGAATATCAAACCAATTATACATTCACATTTTGAACAGCAAATAAAATTGAACCAGCGAAATTATATATATCTAGTACAATCAATTGATTAAATAATAAATTCAATTATCGGCCATTAGACTTTTATTTTTGGACTTTATAGAAATTAATTTTAAGTTTGCATTGTGTTAGGTTTAAGTCTATTTGTTTCTGATTGCATATTTATTTAACAGGCCAGGATTCTTTAACCTGATATTAAGAATTCTTACAGTAATTTGTTTTTTTAACCCTTTTAACCCTGGACCAAAAAATTGGAATTCCAAAATGTTTACAAACACATCACTACCACAAAAGAGTTTTGGTAAAAAAATCATAACTTTGTTAATGTGTGTGCTATTGTTATGAGTGAGGTCTTAAAATGTTAGGAATAACATGTATTATACAATAAAAAGTTTTTATAATTATTTTAAAAAAATTAGCCCACACCTCCTAAATGATAATAATAATAAATAGAATAACGATTTTTGGGAGCCTTTACAAAAAAAAGGAAGAAAAATTTACCTGTGGGAAGCTATATTATTTCATTCTAAATATATTTTTCTGTTTATAAAAAAATTGTCGTTCTAAATCAAATATCAAACTTTTAATAACCTTTTTTATAATTTTATGCTACATGTAAAAAAAACATATAAAATAAGATATAGCTTACCAAATAAATAACTAAGGACAAATTAAATACTCACCAATTGTATATTGTGGTATTCACTTATATAAATTTGTCTTTTGATAACAACACAGAAATATTTGTAGTTACACTTATATTTATAGAAAAAGTTTACTTTTTAAAAATGACTAGACTTAGGCCTTATTACAGACATTCTTCAATAAGCATTCTGGGTGACATCCTTCCTTAGATAATTAGATACATGTTGTACGGGCGCTGATAGCACCACATTTTCAACATCGCTTTTATTGGGTAAACGGAAATACCGTGGGCCACGTTATACGAGCAAATCAGTGTTAACCGAGAGCCGCCAGCACAGTGGTCTGACGTGTTAACGACGTGGCGACATCAACACTAGCAGCGCAGCGACCAGAGAGGTCAGAAATATTTAATTTGTCCTGGTTCTATTATTGTTTATTTCAAAGTGATTATTG
>JAGFPH010005725.1:539-12701 GCA_018207615.1 Philaenus spumarius
ACTTTCAAAATCGGTTTTCCCGTACCAAAAAATATATAAAACGATACCTTACACGGTATTTTCAAAATAGCGACGCAAAAACGTGAGTGCGACGCGCTACGACTGTTTAACTTTCAAAATCGGTTTTCTCGTACCAAAAAATATATAAAATTATACTTCACACGGTATTTTCAAAATACTGACGCAAAAACGTGAGCGCGACGCGCTACAACTATTTAACTGTCAAAATCGGTTTTCTCGTACCAAAAAACATATAAAACGATACCTCACACGGTATTTTCAAAATAGTGACGCAAAAACGTGAGCGCGACGCGCTACGACTATTTAACTTTCAATACGGTTTTCCCGTACAAAAAGCATTTCAACTCTCGCAATAAAATTTCGAAGGTTTTGGCACACCCAGAAGTTTTCTACGACTTCTGTGAATCGTGTCCACAGACAGACAGTCACACAAGAATGTTAGCAAGATTTCAATACTTCGCATTTTAATAATAGTAGTAATTGGCTACTTTTTATTGTTTTCGGGTTGTTCCGACCCTTAAATCAAACTTAATTCTAGCCTATGTTACTCCGGGATAGAGTAGCTTTTTCATAAGTAAAAATATTTTCAATCGGTTTAGTAGTTGCAGAGATCAAACACAATCCATGAAATTTTACATCTTTATAATATTAGAATATAAGAGAAGTCACTAAACACACATAAAGTATGATTCATATACTTATGCCCTAAGTTTTGTATTAGCAATAAAATAGTAAAAGTAATATTGCAAGTTGTAACACTAGCTCTTACAAAATTAATTTAGATTTAATGTGTAGTGGGAAATTACTTGCGCAGGTAGTGGCCAGCCTGATGTATGGTATTGTCCTCTTTCCGTGGTAAAAGTATTAAAAAGTCCTGATAATCAAGTAACTTCGTTTGATCATTTATATACTCTTTATATCGGCAATTTAGACTAAACTATACGGTACTATTTTGTCCTTATTCTTCAATCTGTATAGTTTTGTCCTTATACTTCTATATATATACATATATATATACATATATATATATGAATTTTAATGACACCCCAAAACGTGTTCTGGGGACCATGATCGGTGCTCATTTGCTACTCCCGACCTTGGGTCTCACCATAAGGGCCACTGCAATAGCTCATTTTTCCTATGGAAATTCGCTAATAAACAAAAATAAAGAATCTTTTCAACTGTGGATTTCAAGTTAACACTACATTAACTGCGAGTCTCATTACTGGAAACTGTTTAGCATTGTGAGTATAGAGATTTGTAACAGAGCTACACGACTCCCATAGTAAATTGCAGACGACGATCTAATCACACTGTTCTAATTGAAGGTTTAATACTGGTAAACATACAATGACCAGAATCTGTACGTTAGAACTTCAGGCTATTTATTTTTTTATAAATTCATCGATTGAAAGTACATCAATGCATCGAATACATTTGGGCACTTGTTATACACATCGCTTTGATTCGATTAATCGAATCGTGAACGCCGATGTATATAGAATATTTGTGTTTTATAGAATTTTATAAAGTCCACATTTTTGTGTTCCTCGTTTGTTAGTTTTCGTTATACGTATTTTGTTAAGTGATGTTCGGTTGTTATTAAAAGTACAGGAATAGTCGAGTCCGTCAATTATGTTTATTTTCGTTCCGTTGCGCAGTGCGATGTCTAATATTTCCCGAGTTTAGGTTCAGAGTGAGTTATTTTCTGTTCGTAATTGATTACGTTAAATTTTGTTAATTATATTTTCTGTTTGCATTTATTTTTTTGAGACGTTTAGAAATAGTATTGACCACTACAATCACGTATTTGAGCATTTTCTTTCGCATCCGTTGGCATCTCTAGCGCAACATGGCGAGGTGTCGTGTTGTAAACTTTCAATAATTTCAAAAGCTGGTTTTATGAATACTTTTGGTGTAATTTAATTGTAAGTGTAAATAAATTAAAACACCTTCTAAACTTCGATTCTGATTTTTATACTAAACTTATTTTTGAAATTCGCTGATTTGAAGAGTTTAGATTTAGGGTTGTGCTGTAATACTACGAATTAATTCTCTTGTTTTTGATTTGGTTTGGTACTATTTTTTTTTAACAATACCATTGCTAACGTTTTCAGACAACAAGGCTACAAAATAGCCAACAAAACCAACTCAAACCTACAACATACACTAAATAGCAACAAAACCTCAAACCAAGACAATTTCATGAATACCGGTATATACAGTACAGGTTAAACTGCAGTTCTTGTGACAAATTCTACGTGGGACAGACAGGGCGGCCTTTCAAAGAAACGGTATAAAGGACATATCCAGGCACTGAGACACCCGGAAAATCAAAATTCGCTGAACACCTTGTGAACTATGATCATGATTATAAAAACATAGAACACAACATGGAAATATTACAAAATGTGAAAAAGGGGATTACATGAACCGCGTAGAAGAATATCACATGTACAAAAATGAACAAGAGCACCCGGACAAATTGCTAAATGACAAAAAACAGTTCGATGCAACCCCCACTTTCGAGCTAATAAGCCAGCTTAATAGGAAATAGACATCAGCTGATAACGCACCAGTACACTGTACAGTGTCAACCTAATAACATGTTTGAACTTTATTTGTGCGCGTGTGTCGTTTGTGTTATATGTGATTTCTACAAATTATGCTAAACGTTTTTAAATGTTTTTCAATGTTTTTTTGACCACCCGACGATGGAAGAACTAAGTTCCGAAACACGTGTCATAAAATATATGTATTGAAGGAAAAACTTCATAAAGAGGATTGCTGGCGGTAAGTAACACATTAAAAAGTTATTTATAAGCATATCCGGTGATCTAGATTTCATATTGTAATATTTTGTAGATCTTTTCATTGCCAACATTTCTTCCGCTTACTGTTTTGGTTTATCTTTAACAGTTTAGACAGAGTATGGCATACTAGGTGTCAAACAATTGTTGTCGTTTTTTTATCACTTGTTCAACTACAACAATTATTAAGTAAACCATCATAATCACTGACTATTTTGTAGATCTTTTCATTGCCAACATTTCTTCCGCTTACTGTTTTGGTTTATCTTTAACAGTATAGCCAGAGAATGGCATACTAGGTGTCGAACAATTGCTGTAGTTTTTTTTATAAATTGTTCAACTACAACAATTATTAAGTAAACAATCGTAATCACTGACTATTTTGTAGATCTTTTCATTGACAACATTTCTTCCACTTCACAGTTTTGGTTAATCTTTAACAGTATAGCCAGAGTATGGCATACTAGGTGTCAAAATATTGTTGTAGTTTTTTATCACTTGTTCAACTACAACAATTGTTAAGTAAACTATCGTAATCACTGACTATTTTTTAGATTTTTTCATTGCCAACATTTCTTCCGCTTACTGTTTTGGTTTTTCTTTAACAGTTTAGCCAGATTATGGCATACTAGGTGTCAAACAATTATTGTCGTTTTTTTATCAATTGTTCAACTACAACAATTATTAAGTAAACCATCGTAATCACTGACTATTGTGTACATATTTTCATTGCCACCATTTCTTCCGCTTACTGTTTTGGTTTATCTTTAACAGTTTAGTCAGAGTATGGCATACTAGGTGTCAAACAATTGTTGTCGTTTTTTTTTTATCACTTGTTCAACTACAACAATTATTAAGTAAACCATCGTAATCACTGACTATTTTGTATATCTTTTCATTGCCAACATTTCTTTTGCTTAATGTTTTGGTTTATCTTTAACAGTATAGGCAGAGTATGGCATACCAGGTTTCAAACAATTGTTGTCGTTTTTTTTATCACTTCTTCAACTACAACAATTATTAACTGATTTAAATAAAAAAACACACTGATTTAAATAAAAACCCGAACCACAAAACAAGCAGCAAAAACTATAACTAAACAACTAAATTGTAAGTTAAGTTTAATACCTTACCCTTATGTACATTTCGATGACATGGTCATCATCCTCAGAGGGTTTTAACACTACTCTGTTGTTTAATAATTGTTTAAACAATTATTAAGTAAACTATCGGAATCACTGACTATTTTGTAGATCTTTTCATTGCCAACATTTCTTTTGCTTAATGTTTTGGTTTATCTTTAACAGTATAGCCAGAGTATGGCATACTAGGTGTCAAACAATTGTTGTCGTTTTTTTTATCAATTGTTCAACTACAACAATTATTAAGTAAACCATGGTAATCACTGACTATTTTGTAGATCTTTTCATTGACAACATTTCTTCCTCTTACTGTTTTGGTTTATCTTTAACGGTTTAACCAGAATAAGGTTTAAAATGTACCCTTCGCCATAAAAAAAAAGAAACATCCATTTGTATATACTAATATATATACTTACTTGTATATACAAGTAAGCAGTTCCATAAAAATATGAAATTTATTTTAGTTTATATCAAAACAATCAAACACAATTTTCCTCTCTCTTTAATTTAGTACATTCGGAAAATACGTTGAAGGTAAAATATAAAAAATATGAAAAACTGTAAAACAAAAAGTCTATATTATTTTGTAATCTGGTGCTAATATATTTCCTGCACATACAGTGCTGGTAGTTTACGATAAATAACCGAACTTGTTACGAAATTTCAAAACAGTTCTTTTGTAAGAAACTAAATTTACCAGCCATTTCACGGCGACGTTTTCATTTCAGTGCACCATTCCGTGTCCTCATTCAGTCGTCTGGTTCCGTGATGCTCGAGTAATTACAAAACCTAGTATTGAAAACTTTACCCTCAGTTCTGACAAAGCTCTGTGAGGAAATGACAAGAAAGATAAAAGCCGGGCACCGATTGCTTTGCTTGGGTTTAAGAAAGTCTTATCAAACTTTCAAACTGATAGCATCTATTGAGCGTGCTTTACCCCGAAATTATATTATGGAGGTGTTCTTATGAGTTTCAATACAATTTAACATCGCCTGTATAATGTATTCAAGCATGTTAGATGAGGCCTAGTAGCAAATTTACCTATTGGTTGTGATTATAATGTGGGAAAGCATAGTGGCCGAGAAATTAAATGCGCTTAAGATTATAACGCAGGACTTTTGTAGTAAGAGGGCGGAAATAAAGCAAACAGTGGTCCACCCGCTTTAAACCTAACAGGATAAGACTGTCATTATAGTTCTCAATTTTCGGTTTTCGATTATTTTACAACATTTACTATTATTTTTTAATAAAAATCTTCATTGGACGTATACAGTGCTTTTTTTTAAACTTACCACCTCTATCACTTAAAAAAAACAAGAGATAAACAAAAACTTATTTCGGGACAGTTATTCGCCGTCAGGGGGAACCTTAGGAAACCCAAAACACTATCCCTCTCCTACCACCCACATTAGTATGGCTTGCGATACATACTGAAGCCCTTTAAAACCATTAATTTCTGTGGTAAAAAAATTCAAATCGGCTAACGAATTCGTTTCTTACGCTCAAACATTTTATTTTGTAAGTTATGTTTATAACTTTACATTATTTAAAAGACGTAAAGAAACATGTAATATCTGTCCTCAGGACAGATACTCACCTTAAAAACTCTACTTACAAAATCTCGAAACCCCATCTCCAAAATTTGTAATGGACACATTGGCTTCTTATACATGAAATTAAAGCCGTTTATAAACCATGAATTTCTGTTTTTGTTTATGAGGGTAGAAAGGCGCAACTAAATCAAACGAAGCTAAGATCGCTTGCAAGATGAACTTTTTAAGATGAATCAAAGTAAACGATGCTCAGATCGTACTCAAGGTGAACCTTTATGAGGATCAGAGGGTGAACCAAAGCAAACAGTGCTAAGACCGTACCCAATATCATCCTTTTAAGAGGGTAGGAGGGCGGAACCAAAGAAAACGATGCTAAGATCGTACCCAAGATGGTCTTTTTATGAGGATCGGAGGGTGGAACCAAAGCAAACAGTGATAAGATCGTACCCAAGATGACCCTTTTATAATGGTAGGAGGGTGAAACCAAAGCAAACAATGCTAATATCGTACCCGAGATGATCCTTTTATGAGGGTATAAAGGTGGAATCAAAGAAAACAATGCTAAGGTCACAAGCAAGATGATCTTTTTAACAGTGTAGGAGTGCGGAACCAAAGAAAACGATGTTAAGATCGTACCCAAGATGATCCTTTTATGGTGGTAGGAGGGCGGAACTAAAGCAAATTGTGCTAAAATCACGCACATGATTTTTTAAGAGGATTGATCGGAACTAAAGGAATCGGCACTAAAACCAAAACGAAGACGATCCATTTAAGAAGGTAAAGCGAACTGTGGTTGGTTGTAGCAAGTAGTGGTTTATAAGAAGTTATAATATAAGCCAATAAGTTAGTCCAAAACCGCATTCAAAGCTAAATATACATAGTAGTGTGTCTGAGAGTTTAGACTTCAGACTCTAATTACTTTGGATGAATTCGTGTACAATATTTCTTCATTAAATACTAAAAGGTTTAGCAACAGGTCTTCGTTGCTTTTTATTTTTACATGTTTCAGTAAATATTATTTCATTTTAAATAAATAACTTTAATTAACTCAAAGTATCTTTAGTAATTTCGTTGCGCAAGGCACTCCTACGGATCGATTATGACTGTCTTCCATAAGTTCAGTAAATAACTAATGTCAAATGTTTGAGGTTCTGTTGCACCTCCGCCAAGACTTAACATAAACTTTTCAGGTACAAAGAGAGTTAGTAAGTTATATACTGCGTTGGATTATTTAATACACCGTAAGCCAAAGTGAAATTAACGATGCCGTATTTCCTGTAATCCAATCTAAAGAAAGAATTAAAGCAACAGATATTATCGATTAGCTTCGTAGCCTATCTTATTAAACGGTTACTAGGTATCTGTTCCGTCTGGTGATAAAATAAATATAACAACACAGTATTTCCTATATTATATCTTTTTAACCATTGACACAATTAGAGGGGTGATATAAGTAACATGTGTATATGTCTGTGGCCATCGTTGCTCCCAAATAGATGAACCAATTAATTATTTTGATTTAGGCCTAATATATTACAACGGACAAAACTCGTTGTAGGTCTTGAGTTTAAATTTGCAATTAATTTTGTAAGTTTGAATAATATGGACTTGCCGGGAGTTAAAGCCAAATGTAGGTCACGAGATCAGCATGTATACGCGGGCGGTCTGTTATCGGGTAGAATTAAACTTTTGGACCCTGCCTGTCTGAAAAGGATTGGGAACTTATAAAAATTACTTAAAAGATTCCTACGGGAAGCCAAAATCCAAGAGTTGAATAAAAAGTAAAAATCTTCGGGAAATGCATTACGCTAACGGCGGGTGTATTTACTGCAAGATTAGATATTAAAAAATCATAAAGTTACGTAAGATACGAGCTTTCAAAGAATGAGAAAATTTTCAAAATTCCTCTAATTTAAAAAAGAAAAGGTTTTTTAGGCTTTTCTTGAAAAGGCCTAAAATAAAGGTGAAATAAGTTTTAGCGAAATTTTGTCATATAAAAAAGTTAATGGTAATTCATAAAGTTTAAAGGATAAAAAAGTAGGTTAAAAATAAGGTTTTTTAAATTCTAACTAAAACAAGTTTTAGTATTGATAAATGTAAAATATAATGTAAAAGAAAAACTAGAAAATTTATAAAAGGAAAAAGGTGATAGAATTTGCACCTTTACAGCTAATGGAAAATTTAAACTCAAACTTTTAACAATTCAAAATAGTAAATAGTATGCAAACGAAGTAGTTATGTAAAAATAATCCAGTATTTGAAATATGTTTCGGGAGTAAAGTAAAACCCTAGTTTGTGAAAAATCGTTGAAGTCCCTAACTCCACAGCAAGACAACCAGAAGCAGAAATGAGATGAAAATCCGGCTAGTGAATGAAAACCAATGGACAAGAAAAGTGGAAAAAGAAAAACCGAAAGAAGTGTAAAATTAAGACTTTTCCGGGAAAAATCGCCGCGGAAAAACGCGCGCGGGTCGTGTACGCGAACCAGGAGTCGTACGAACGTCACTCGAGTTCGTGTGGAAAGGTAACAACGAGCTGAGGAAAATGATGTCAGTTTCAGGAAAATCGGATAAAACCTGGAAGGGTTACATGGAAAAAGGATTTCCATAGCACAAAACTGAGGGAAGCCAGATAAGAACGCAAGACAGTAGAGGGGAGGTCCAAAGACGAGACTGATGGAAGGAGAACAGGGTGACCAGTTTACGAAAAGGGGCGTACTCAAAGAAACAATAGAAACTTAATTAAAACAAAGGCTAAATCATGTTACAAAATTATGAAGAAATTATAATAAAATTCAGGATGAAAAGTTACGTAAACTAGTAGTTTGAAATTGGCGAAAAAATGGATTTTAAAGCATTTTCGAAATACAGTGGTAGAAAGCTTAGGTTGGCAATGAAATAGTGCCGAAAAACATTATATAAACGATTGCTCGGGGAAACTCGGGATGGATTATTATTTCTGCGATGTAAGTTAACGCATCGAGAGCAGATACTTGTTTTTTATAAAATACTTTAGCGTGCTAGAAGCTGAGTATTTTCTTCGTTAAACTTTAAATTTTTATAACAAGCAAGAAGATACGGCATAGCGGTTATCATCTGGGAAGCAGCAATAGACACCGAATTAACTCTACAAGAACTTCAGTGGCAACTTAGTCTATACAAGTTGGCCTAACTTGGGATTTTCTGGAAGAAAAACATAGCCTACAGGACAGCTGATACATGGAGTGATTCGTATAGCTTCCAGACAGGACTCCAGGACACCACCAGGCGGCCACCAGGACATGCAACTGTAGCTACGAGGGAATAGACGAACCGGGATAGCAGACACGGCATCACCACATCCATCTTTAAGAAGACATCCATCATACATCCAGACAACCCTACAGGACTCCACCTTCACCCACAAGACAACTCTATCAGCACGCAGAACATCTGTAGCTTGTCATCACTAGACAGCGTTCGCGGATTTCACCACAACGTCGCGACGCCTGGACAAGTGTGAAAAGGTCGGTAGAAGCGTAAAATACGTTAGTCCCCATTAAATTGCCTGAAGTAAATTCAAATAAATTTATTTTAAATACTGGGTTACGTAGGATGTTAGATTAAGAAATATTTGTAATTAATTAAAGAAGTAAATTCATTAAATCGTAAATTCAAATTTTCATTAAAGTATAAATTAAATTAAATTGAGAAATAAAATATTAAAATAAATTATAATTAATTAAGAGATTAGTTCTGCCTTATAGTTTAAAAAAGTTATTATTTTAATTGAGAAGAAAGTTATTATTTGGTTTTATTTGAAAAATATGAAATACAAGAATTTTGTTTTATGTTTAAAATTAGAAAAAAGAAATTATTAAAATTTTATTTTGTTTTATAAAAGGTTATTATTTACAAAAACACCTAGTATTCAAATATCCCAATAGTTTATGAATTTTAGATTAAGAATTGATAAAGTGAAATTTCATAAAATAATTGCAAGCACAAATAAGCAATTTACAAGGTTAGTTCCAGTGTACTCACTCTTCAGAGGTTTACAAAAAGTAAAATTATTAACTTGTGTTCTTACTGAGCTAAAATTAAAAATAAATTACTGGAAGTATAAAGTAAAGTTTTTTGTCAGAATAGTCAGTGAACTGAATATTCGACACATAGTTATTTCACCTAGGCCAAACAAAGTGAGATTGCCTATAAGACTTCCAGTAGGTGGAAATAACTTATTCTCCAACGAAGAATTTTCTCAAAAACAGTTATTCGTTGTAGAATTGGCGCTGCCAACGTGGGGCTCGACGCGTTGCAGTTTTGGCCAAAACAAATTATTCTACAACTTAAGTCTTCTAAAACTAATGAAGATTCGTTATAGAATATATTTTTTTTTTAATGTGACTCACTTATCGAGAGTGTTTTTAGTTATGATTCAAGAAAATCTGTCCGGGCGTTAGGGGTGTTTTTAAAAGTTTTTAATTTATCTGTTATTATTTTATCCTACTAACTTGTTGATTACGTTGATTGATGTTTCATTTTACTTTCTCACTATACTATTATATGGTATAGAGGAAGTATAGTGATAGCAAAAAATCGATGTTGAGATGTTTGTGGAAATATCCATTTTCCCATAGAGTTTTTACAAAATGTCTGTCTGTATGTATACAAAGCTAGAGAGAAAACTATTATATCGATTTCGAACCAATTTGCACCAAACATGTTGATTAGGCCTGTATGGGTGCACAAAAAAAGGTTTTGAAAAACAACCCATCTTTTTGGCCAAAACGCCCCCAAAAAATCAGTTATTATTTTTTTTATAAAAAAACCGCTCTAACGATTCTGATAAAATTTGACTTATTTGCAGCCCTTTGTACCCCACCATATGCAAAAAACAGCATCTTTAAAAATTTCTTGTTTAGTAATAATAATAATAATATAAGATTTTTGGCCGAAAAGGCGGTTGTTTTTCAAAATTTGTCAAAACCCTTTTTCGTGCTATACAGGCCTAATTGACATGTTTGGTACACATTTGTTCGAAACCGATCGAATAGTTTCCTCTTTAGCTAATAATAATAATTGTTATTACTTACATTCCTACTTTAATGTATTATCCCCTCTCCTACTTTAATACAATTATGAAGTCACAGTTGGGGCACACGCGGGAGTTGGCGTGCGAAGCACGCAATGCATTGTGTATTGAAAATACTTTCAATATGCGGGTTGGCATGCGAAGCACGCAATTCATTTTATTGAAAATACTCCCAATATGGGGTTTGGCGAGTTTTTTTATTCTAATTTACTTAAAAACCAACCAGTTTATCTAATTTTGTAGTAAACACCACACCTTGTAAAATATCTCTTGTGTTGCTGCATTGTATGCCTTTCAAATGCTAAATTATAAATTACAAATATAGGGGTGAATTAAGTCTGGGACCGGTTTAATATTTCGTATATAAGGAAAATTTGAAGGTAGATTGTGATTGAGGAACCTACTCTATGTAAAAATACTTTTTTATTAAGATGTCAACAAATTTATCCGCCATCTTGGATCCGCCATTTTGAATGTAACTTTGTTTTTTTAAATAGGAAGCTGGTCATTTTCGATTTAGAATTTCAAGAAAAAACCAACGGTGAAATTTGCACATCCATATCCTTAACCGAATAAAAATGGCGTCCAAAAAAACTACGGAATCGTGTTTTTGCCAATTTTGCCCTATTTTGCTGTACTATTTTTTTTAATGCTAATTATTATCCTTTTTAGATTCAGAATTAAATAAGCTTTCAAACTATATGCCATCCAACAATATTTGGGAGTATTTAAAATTTTTGTGGTTTGATTTTTTTCAAAATTGTTTTCGAGTCGTTCAACCAAATATCGTTGTGTGGCATATCGTTTGAAAGCTTATTTAATTCTGAATCCAAAAAGAATAATAATTAATAATAAAACAAAAATAGTACAGCAAAATGGGGCAAAATCGGAAAACATGATTTTGTTGTTTTTTGGCCGCCATTTTTAATCGGTTAACAATATGGATGTGCAAATTTCACCGTTGGTTTTGTCTTGAAATAATTCTACATCGAAATGATGTATCACTTGACCACCTTTCTATTTAAAAATAAAAATAAAGCTATATTCAAAATGGCGGATCCAATATGGCGGATAAATTTTTATCATCTTAATAAAATAGTATTTTTACATAGAGTGGGTTCCTCAATCACATCTACATTCAAATTGTCCTTATAGACGAAATATTAAACCGGTCCCAGACTTAATTGACACCCTGTATACTGTATAGCAAAAGAGTATAGGGAAGAAATGTCGGTAATGTAAAGGATATTTTGTGATCTACAGTTAAGTATGCTTACAATAAACAATGTGCTGAGAAACGTTTTCAGTATATTACGGTAATAGTGTTGGCTATATTTAATCAGATATCTTCAAAAATGGGACTCAACAGTGGCTCAAAAAGTGAAAAACCTTTGCTTAGTATCTTTCACCTTGCGTAAAGAATGTACTTCTTACCGTCGTGTTTGGGATGCTGTTATCAACCTTGAATGTTTAAACCACGAGATTACGAATGCATGATTAAATGGTCTCCCGCAGGCTTTGACGCTACTAGCCTAGCCAACTTCCAACCTCACAATTCCTTCT
>JAGFPH010005725.1:18358-33830 GCA_018207615.1 Philaenus spumarius
AAATGTTTAAAGTAGTAGCAGTATTAAAGTAGGAATTGGAAGGATAAACGGTTTAAGTACTTTGTATTTAAAAAAGAACTAACTTTGTCACAAAATTATTAAATTAGTAGCTGTATTAAAAAGTAGGAATTGGAAGGATAAGCTGATAGTGAAATTTGTACTGAAAAATGTACGAAATTTGTAACAAAATTGTTAAAGTAGTAGCTGTATTAAAGTAGGAAATAAATAGGAAAACTGCTAAAGAACTTTGTATTGAAAAAGTTGAAAAATCACAAAATTATAAAAGTAGTAGCTCTATATTAAAGTAGTAAATCGAATGATAAACTGTTAAATGTACTGAAAAGGGTAATAAAACTGTCACAAATTACTAAATCTGTAGCTCTATTAAAGTAGGAATTGGGAGGATACACGGATAAAAATAACAATAGAAAAGCAAGGTAAGCAATATTAAGGGTCGGCTCTAGCTGTCGGCCATGTTGGCTGACACTCCATAAGACCAATGTTAAATTAAAATCCAAATTTTTCCTTTATTTTTCATCGGAAAATTATAAACGATATGTCATTTTAAAGCTATGGTCAATATGCATGCAAATGGCTTTTTAAAAACTAAGAAAAATATTTTGTTTAATATTTATTAACAATTTAAAACATTGATTTTTAATATTTTTTTATGTTGTCACTATTAATTATAGCGAAAAACTACCAAGCCATTCGCATGAAGAATTTCATCCCCAAGAGTTTGGTATTTTTTTAAAAACGCTATTTGAACAATTGCGGGTTTTAAATGGATTTAGGCTGAGCAATGTCCGTGTAACCTACCGCCGCTATAGGGTGATTTTAAATATTTTTTACGTTGTAACTATTAATTATAGCGAAAAATTATCAAGCCATTCGAAAGAAGAATTTTGTCCCCAAGAGTTCAGTATTTTTTTAAATAAACGCTATTTGAATAATTGCGGGTTTTAAATGGATTTAGACCCCATCCGCCGCTATAGGGAGTCGCAGGTTGCTTTCTGTTTTACTAGAGCCGACCCTTAAATGAAAATATTATAAAAAGTTGACCTAGTAAAGGTCAACGTGCCCGAATTGTAATGGGTTTCCATGAAAAGAAGTTAATTAACGAAGCAAAATAAACAGTAGACCAGTTACAAGGTTTAAAAGGGTTACCTTATAAAACGGATTAATTTTTAACCGGTTTTAATGAAACAATTTTACATCCGTTAAATGTTACCCTAGGGTTATGCTTTCTATTCCATCCTCACGGCCGTTCTATTGTGCGCCCCCCGGCCACCCCCGACCACCCCAAGCCTCCCTTACATGCCTGAATCAATAACCTGTTGCGATACTGAATTCGCGTATTTTTATTTCGCCTTTTCCATGCCTAGACCGTGCACAATCGTTGCGCGAGAAGATGAAAACAATTTGGTTTACGGTCGAGACTTTTTGTATAATTATTGTGAAATTTCGTTTAAAGTTCGTGTATCTATAATGAATGAAAGTAAAATTATAAATACAAATAATATTAGACAGTTTTTTTTTTTTTATAATAACTGTTTTTTAGGCTACACCCACCTCATTTTTGGACCACGATGCAATCTCTCGCTCTCCTGTTGTCGAAATTGTCAACACCACAACACAGCACAAACGACAACTCAAAAACACATAAAAAAGGGGAGTTACCGATTCAACCAGGTCTTCAATGTCACCAAAAAAAAAAAACACAGAACACAAGAAGAACATGAAATTGCACAAAAAAACTTCGCTTCTTCAGAAACCGATATATTACGTGAATTTAGGCGGACGAAGGTCTGATAGACGCTTACCACGCCGTAATGTCACTGATGGCACGTGACTTTGCAATTATAAATATTTTGGAAAAAAGAAGAGAAATAAACGGTACCAGGAACTGGCACATACTTTCTTACAAACATATTTAAATTATTAAACAGATTCACTGTGACTTGTAGGGTGGGGTAGGAGAGATTTTTATTTAAGATGGAGATTAACTAATAAATATTATTATTATTATCTAGAGAGAAAACTACTATTCGATCGATATCGAACAAATTTGCACCAAACACGTCAATTAGGTCTTTATAGATGCACGAAAAAAGGTTTTGAAAATTTTTGAAAAACACCCCCTTTAAAGCCAAAAACCCCCAAAAATCAGTTGTTATTATTATTAGCTAAACGAGAATTTTTAGAAAGATGCTGTTTTTTTCATATGGTAGGGCACATTAAAGGCTACGAATAAGCAAAATTTTATCAAAATCGTTGTAGTCTTTTTTTTTTGGGTTTTTGGCCAAAAAGGGGGTTGTTTTTCAAATGTTTTCAAAACCCTTTTTCGTGCATCTATACAGGTCTACTTGACATGTCTGGTGCAAATTTGGTTGAAATCGATTAAATAGTTTTCTCTGTAGCTTTGTATACATACAGACAGACATTTTGTAAAAAACACTTTTTTGGACTCAGGGGGTCCCAAAACGGATATTTCCACAAAAATCTCAACATCGATTTTTTTTGCGATCGCTATACTTTCTCTGTACTATAGTATAGTGAGAAAGTACAATTATAATAAAAACACAATAATTTAAAATATGTACAAAAAGTATAAATAATTCGACCACGCAGCTGGACCGATGATGTGAGTTGAGAAAATTTCAAAAATTAAGTTTATATGCCTATGTTTTAGGGTTTCAACCAACGATTTGGGAAATAGGTCTACTCACGAAGGCGTTGAACAGCTGTCTGTGTGTACGCAATATATTAGTAGAATTTGTTTGCGCCTAGTGGCCTCGCGAGTTTGCACCACTTGGCTTCGAACCGGGTACTTTTATGGTATTTTACATTTTGATCGCTTTTGGGGGAACCAAGCGTGCTATAAGGTCGCGTAAAAAAACAAAATGCGCAGAAAAACATCCTACATTTATATTTTTAGAAAAAAACTCTAAGTTACTTCCGGTCAAAAAACGTACTTCCGGTTGTTGGATTTTTTTGGCTAACGAACTCGTCCGAGCGACGTAGACAACCAACATGTGTACCAAATTTTAACCAAATCGGAGTTAAAATGCGGCCGCTAGAGTGCGAACACATATATACATTGG
This sequence comes from Philaenus spumarius, assembly GCA_018207615.1. Lineage (NCBI taxonomy): Eukaryota > Metazoa > Arthropoda > Insecta > Hemiptera > Aphrophoridae > Philaenus > Philaenus spumarius. The sequence goes on from JAGFPH010005725.1 coordinate 21,463, forward strand.
GTCTTACCATAAGGGCCACTGCAATAGCTCATTTTTCCTATGGAAATTCGCTAATAAGAGCAGCACTAAAATTGCAACGTTACTGCAGCGTCCACACAAAAATACTCTAACAAAAATCAGAAGAAGAACGCGAGATAAAAAATAAAAAAAGTGACATATAAGCATTACTCGGAACTAATACTCCGTAAAAATGACGGACTCACAATAATCCCTCCCTATAATTCCCATAACCATAAAAAAAAATTGCTTTTTATAGGCCTTAACTTCGTAATTTTGAAATAGTCTCAGGATCTTGGAATATTGCCGAAAGGGATACGCGATATGAATTAGTAATAAATGCAGATATATAAATTCTGCATGTTCTTTTACCCACTGATTGAGAATGTCGTGTGAAATTCGAATGATTCGAAATTGAAAATCGGAATCTGAGTGTTTATAAAAGCAAGTTAAAAGGGTTTTTTAAAAAAGATGTCCGATAGTAAATTAAATACATTAAGAAAATTGAAAAATTTCTAAAATCGGGAAGTTATTGGTTTCACCCCGTTTTTCGAAAATCGAGTATTCATCAGATCTCGACGTTTTCAGGTCCTAGGAATCTTCCCTGACCACTCCCGAGAGGGTGTCACCCTGTCTGTGTGAGTGTGTGTGTGTGTGTGTGTGTGTGTGTATGTAAGTATGTGACCCGCTTATAACTTTTGAACGGCTTAACCGATTGGATCCTACCAAACAGCGTTCTAAAGAGTTCCATCAAACTTAGATTTCCTGAAAATTTCAACTAATTCGGACCGGTAGGTTCTGAAAAATTTCGAAAAAACTAAGAAATAAAAAATTTTCAAATCAGGTTTTTTTGGAATAACTTTTAAACGGCTTTACCGATAAATTCCAAAATCTAATCAGCTTTTAACCTTGAAAAGCGACGTCGATCGCTACCAGTCCGGTCAAAATCGGTTAATTCGTTCGTGAGATATCGTGAACGAAAAAAATCAAAAAAAGTGTTTTTTCTCAATTTCTCCGAAATTTTTCATCAGAAAAATTTTGGTTGTCGATTCTTTCAATGGACTCGAAAAACTGCATCGATTGCCGCAAATCGCATAAAAATCGGTTGATTCATTCAAAAGTTATGGCAGTTCAAAATTTCCAAAAATAGTGTAGTTAGCGGGAAGTTACAGGGATGGCCTTTAGGGTCAACCGCTTTCCAAATTTTTTTTTTACACAGTGCCATCTACAAAACTGACGACTGGGTGACATCTAAGGGAGCCAGAATTGATTTGCAAGCGCATCTCCGAGCTGTTATCTTTCTCAAAGCAAGTTTAGGCAAAATGCAAAGTACAGCTGTCAGAAAAATATAATACTTCTTTTAGTTCATAAAAATGTAGATAAGTTTTCTAATTTTACGACTCACATAATCAACATGTGTCGACCGATTTAAGCGTTTATCAAACAAGACACCCAAGTATTTGCAGGAGTCAACTCCATCAATGTTACTACAGCCACAGAGCTTGCTTAGGTAATTCCCACACGAATGTAATTTAATACGTTCATAAGGACAATCATTATTGAACCTAATCTATTTCTATATATATAAAAGCGAAATACCACTCACTCATCACGATTTCTCAAAAACTCCGAACGGAATGAAATGAAATTTGGTATGTAGCTTCCTCTAGGGCCATAAGTGTTCACTAAAAAAGGGTTTCAAAAAATTCGAAATTTTAGGGGGGTTTTGGGGGATCAAAGTTATTAAATCACGATTTCTTCAAAACTACCGAACGGATTGGAATGAAATTTGGTATGTAGGGCCATAAGTGCTCACTAAAAAAAATTTCGAAATTTTAGGAGGGGTTTGGGGGGATAAAAGTTACTAAAATCATAATTTCAGATCTTTTATTATTATGACTACTGAACTACAATGGTGAACCCTTTTTTCCTTCTCATTTGCCAACTTTGCTTTGCTTTTTCAGTTTTACATAAATTCTACTTAAACTCTCTGCGCCTAGCTAACACTGAGTGAACAAATCACGAATCTACGTGTAAAATGTAACCAAACGCAGGTTGACCTCCGGGACTTGTGAAAGTTTAATAGGACCATTAAAATGCCAAGCCAATTTCCGAGGCAGAGCTTCCGAACTAATACGCTCCACTATACATCATGCACCGTTTAGTTCCCCGGCCAGTGCGTTGTCAATTTACTAACTTTTAGTTTTTACACGAGGGAACGAGCTCCAAAGGAAAACAACGCAGCTCGAAATCACTACCGATATTGAAACAATAAAATATGTTTGAATACTATTCAACTTGACAACGTAAACAAATCTTGAAACTGATTGTTACCCACTCGTGCGACCGCCTTTAAATTTTGTAATGTTTCACAGCTCTGAATACAATCAATTTTTCTCCCGATGAATGTAAAAAAACAAATATGGCGTCGGTAAAATGGTGGATGAGTGTTGAAATAAAAGTGTTGAGTAGGCGTTCTGGAAATACGTAAATAATTGCTAGTACAGAGTATATATAAATTCAGATGCCACATAGATAGAGTGCCTACTAGTGCTGTAAAACGCCCGAGCGTTTAAGTGTCGGGGCAAATGCCCAGGGCATATGCCCAAATAAACGCCCAAAATCCATAAGCGCCCGGGCGTTTATCCAGTTAAAGGCTGATAAACCTAATTAATGGAAATTAATTTGAAGACCACTCTTCTAAATAACTTTTTAAACCTTATATTATACATATTTACATAAACGCCTATTTTAAAATAAATAATTACTTGTATAATATGTTATTTTATTGGTAGGAAGTGTTGACTCTCACTTGCCAACAAGGGGAAATAATTTAGACTGAAAATAAGCTTTATATCTTCATTTTTAGGAATAAGTAAAAACATGAATGATTGTACAACAAACATAATTATATATATATTTTTTAAACCAGTGTTGGACCATATAAAAGCAAAATGAAAATAATTATTTTATAAGTGCCTTTTCATGTTATTGAAATACAAAGCTGTTAAAAAGCACTTTTTTATTAACAAAACCTTAATACTTAACTATAAATTCAATTATTCATTGATTCATTATAAATTTACCTTATGCACACATTTATGACTTCCAGAGTAGAAACCTGCTTAAGTAGCAGTTAGTAAATTAGATATTATTTAACAATTTTGCAATAAAATGTTTATTCAAAACACCACATTAAAAATATTACAAGTTTTAGGGGTTTATTGGTTTAAGTTGTTTGTCAACTTATCTCTTGATAATGACCCCCTCCCTTAAAATGTCAATTTTAAGAACACAACTAAGCACTGAAGGCAGTTAAAGATTAAAAACATGACCTATAATGATTAAAACATGAAATATAATAGTTAAAACTGCCTTAAACTAAATTTTTTATAAACGCCCAGTTTTTGGGCGCTTAAAATCGCTTTGGGCAAATGCCCGGGCATATGCCCATTTTTAAACGACCAGCCCACTGGGCATATGCTCAGCCCACATCACTAGTTCCTAAACGTTTATAATGTTCATACGTTTTGTAACAAAAGTAATTTTTCAAAGTATTTATTTATAAAAAAAAAAGTAATAACGATAACACAAATTATAATAAATAAGTATGACGTAAATTTACAATAGGCTGAAGATTTACTGTTGATATTTTCGCAGACGACTACATTTTTAGGAAGAAGACTAGTTCTGCCAACGGTAGCATGTTGTCACTGTTTTAACGTTAAACTGTGAGTCTAAATGTAAAACACTCTACAACAACTAAATAATATAAATGAACGCAAACAAATAACAACCTAGACAATGCAAAAATAATATTTAATAAACGGTTCCAGAAACTGGCACATACTTTCTCACAAACATATTTAAATTATTGAACAGATTCACTGTGACTTCATAATTGTATTAAAGTATGAGAGGGGCTACATTAAAGTTGGAGAATGACATATTATTATTATTATTATTAGCTAGAGAGAAACTACGGAAATATGCGCTTTGGGACCCCCTGAGTCCAAGAAAGTGGTTTTTACAAAATGTCTGCCTGTATGTATACAAAGCTAGAAAGAAAACTATTCGATCGTACATACGAGGTCTGTCTACAAATTCAGTGAGTGGTCTAATACGCAAGCATGAACAAGTCTGGCCCTGCCATCTGTCGGGAATTGCGCGAGGCTTCTATTGCTGTTCTTTCACAGTCATTGCAACAAAGTGTTCCGATGAAGCAACGACACAACAATAAGTTCTGCTTGAAATTGGGCAAAACGGCGACGGAAACACATGAGATGCTGGTGCAAGTGTACGGGCAGGATGATGTGTGCAGGAAATGTTTATACAATTAGTTTGCACGCTTTCGAGCTGGCAAAGAATCGGAGGAGGACGAACCGCGTACGGGAAGACCATCCACAAGCAGTGCACCAGAAAACATTGAACGTGCGCTAGCGATGCTAACAAAAGTTCGGCGATTGACTCTGTTATTAATAGAAGAAGTTTTTATTAGCAAAGACACAGTGGGGACAAACGTAAGATTGGTTCACGATTTGTGCCTCACGTCCTGACAGATGATCAAAAAGCAAGATGTTTTGAGGCCAGTAGCGATGCCATCGATATGTATGACCGGGATCCGACTTTTCCGGGATCCATTGTCACAGGTAACTTGGTGTTACCAGTACGACCTCGAAATGAAAATACAATTAATGGAACGGCAATCACCTTCTTCTCAGCAACAATAAAAAGCCGTGTGGAAAATCCAAAGTGAACACCATGTTAATCACATTTTTTGACAAAGAAGGAATCATCCGTAAGAAATTCGTTCCTGCTGGTCAAACGGTGAATGCCGCATTCTACTTGGAGGTTCTCAAACGTTTGTAGCAGCGCACTTGTTAGGCCACAAATATTCCCGACGGGAAATTGAATGTTACTGCACGACGATACACCATCGCATACCAACATCATTGTTTTGACTCAGAGTTTTGCAATACCCACCGTACTCTCCAGATCTGGCACCTGCTGATTTTTGTTTGTTCCCACGTCCTAAGAAGCCCTTAAAGGGATCACGGTTTGCGGACTTCGAATGGATTCAGAACCGAGTGACGGCAATTGTGAAAACGATTCTACATGAAGACTTTTCTAACAGTTTTGAGGCGCTGTACGAACGTTGTCGGAAGTGCGTTGTGTCTGGTGGAGAGTATTTTCAAGCCCAATAAAGGTATTGTTACAGTCTGTACAAACAGTTGTAGCGTTCACCCTACTTCAGCCCGATTACTTCTTTTTGACCTACACCCATGCCTTGCGGTTACATACACTTTTCACCGCAGGGGCTGTAATACACTTTTGACTCACCGTCGGCAGCACTGACTGGACTCTCGTGTGTGAGTTTGCCTCTGGCTATGCTCGCCATCTTGCCTTCATTCAGTCAATCGAACGATATGGCGTAGGTCATGGCTTGCTTTGTGCGACACAAAATGTAGTACTTTCGTTCTCTACAACATGAGTTAATAGCTGTATACCAGGTAAAATACCTATTTTTACTTAAATTTATCATCTAGTCTCACGGATATCTGAATTTTCTCCATAATTTGAAATGTTATTAGTATTAGTTGCCGTTTGTTAAGTATAACCTATTGTATTTTTGCAAGAAGCAATTTGTAAATTAATTAACCATATAAATTTTCCTATTTTGTAAAGCCTACAACTATTAAATAGTCTAAACAGAGATTTTAATAATTAGCCTGGAAAAATACATAATTTAAACTAAAGTGAACCCATGTGTGATTAGCTACAAGTTATATTTTGTGCTTTAAAGAGTTCCTGTAAAAGTATAATTCAGCCAGTCAATTAAAAACAGTATATTTGTTTCAGTTTGCCAGAAACAAAGAGTAACTCTGTGACAGTTAATCTTGATATGAAACTAAAGTGAAACTTATGCATTATAACGTCGTATTAGACCAAATCGGCACGTTCAAACAAATTACAACATGCCTGCTGTAAACGTGCTGTAATTTCATTCTGACATAATATTTTATCTTTGGCTATATAAAGTAACTAATGCCTATATTATGTTCTGATTCTTTAGAGAAAATCTGGTTTAACTTCCTGATTTAAGTTACGGCTACAAGTTCTACTTTATTTCAACTATTCAATATGCATCTGTAATAAAATGTGATTCCACCTTCACAACTACAAACTGTTACTACGCTGTCTTAAACCAAGTGAATTCAATTGATCAATAATTCTTTATAAAGTATAAACAGAAACAGGCTATTTTCTTTCTTTTTTTTTTAAATCTGTATAAACTTATAATGAGTTAACCAAAGTCAGTGAATTTTAGTAATATAAAAAGGCTACTTAACTTTTCATGTAAATTAGAATAGTAAGTTGTTGTTGTATTTCTGTTAAGTATTAAATAATAGGGTGGTGAGGTACCTATTTTGAAACTACGGACTCCAAGAGTCAAAAATCTAAATTTTATTTATTTATAATGACGTCATGATTCTTATAATACTTTAAGTACAAAATTTTACATTATTTTATTTTGTTTATACCTTTTGAAATTGCAGTTTTTTTTTATTTACATACAATGCGCATATTTTTTTTTATATAAACGTTGGCCAACTTATAACATACCATTTTATTTTATAAGCAGTTTTGTATGAAATAGAGCTTAAGATTATGTGTACAATGATCCAATTTTCTTTGTTGTTTCTTTCATAAGTCTTTAATTAAATAATATAATTACATACAGGGTGGGTTTTTCTTTAATTTTGTAAGGGAGGGAATTAATTAAATCAATCTGTCATTTCGGGGCGTATATAATTTTCATTCTTTTTTATGTTAAGGGCCTTAATGGTTCTCCTACTAATGACCAACTAGCCCTTGTGCTACAAAATCGCATTTTTCTAGCCGTTAACTTTACTTAATTTTTACTCTAATTACTGACCCTCTAAATATTATTCCTCGCAATATGAGTCCAAAAACGGTACAATTGGGACAACTTCTAAGCGGTTTTACGGCCAGTAAGTTACAAAATCATAAATTTGACTTCTTATAAATGGTTATTGACATTTTATTTGAATTAGCACGATCACAATAACATACATAGGCTAATTACAGTAATTCTAGAAGTGATTTCAAACGTATGCAAAAAACAAAGAAACTAAAAAATCGGAATAAATATAACAATGAACGTATACTAACAATAAAATTAAAATAATTACAAATTCATTTTGCAAGGTTACTGTACAATAACTAATAAATCAATAAAATAACATTATAATACTAACACAAGCATATTTACATAACAATATCGAAAGTAAAGGAGAGGAGGCTTCTTAAAAGTTCCTTAAAAGGCTACTTAAAATTTCAATGTATGCCAAAAAATAAATCAGAGTCAACGTAACAAGCAATAACGGGGGAACCACCTCTCTTTCTCAAATCTTTTATAATAGAATTTGAGTATACTAAAAGTAAAATTATCACAAGCATATTTACTCCACCATCCAATGTTAGGCCAAAAACTGTTTTTATAAAAATGTAACTTACTATGCCAATACAATCAAAATGAAGCTAAATAAATTTCCAAACAAGACAGTAGTAAACAAAAATGACAAAAACTGTCCTATTAAGAAATTGTAAAATTTAAATACAGATGAAAGACGCAACAGACGAATGTTTAGGAAATGTGTACGTTGGAAATTTTAGAAGACACTTAAGAAGCCTTCTTAACATAAGATGGTTATGTAAATATGCTAGTTATAACGTACATTCTGTTTTACGTTTTTATCATACCATTCACCGAACCTTTTAGACAGACTTTGTATGTAAGCCAGCGGTACAGAGGTAAAAATTGTTTTTGATATTTTCATGCAAAATTTAGCGGGTATTATTACAATGTATGTTATAAAATAACTAGACGAGTGACAAGAAGGGTTGATCAGCTAAATGAACATAATTTATCCCGTAAATTAACAATAGTTTCTAATTCCTATACCGATTACATGATAATTAATTGGAACTAGCAGCTGATTAAATATTCAAGAGGTTAATTTAATAATAGTTTGGTATCGTGTTATGTGCGGTCATTATTTACTGCGATCGTGTAAAGCAGAATATGTTTTGAAACTTCGTACAAAACTGATCTGTAAGGACGATATAATATTCTGGCAAATAATGGTAAAAAGTTATGGTTGTTTGTGTATTTACAATAGGAAAATACAAATAACTCGACCACGCAGCTGAAATATTGAGCAAATTTCGAAAATTAAGTTTATAGGTCTAAGTTTTAGGGTATCAACCAACAATTTGGGATATAGGTCTATTCACGACGGTGCTGAATAGCTGCAAAATTGTTCCGCATATTGGGAGTATCTTCAATACACAAAGCATTTCGTGCTTCGCACGCCATTCCACATATTGTTAGTATCTTCAATATACAAAGCATTGCGTTCTTCGCACGCCATTCCGCATATTGGGAGTATATTCAATACACAAAGCATTGAGTGCTTCGCACGCCATTCGCATATTGCGAGTATCTTAAATATACAAAGCATTGCGTGCTTCGCACGCCATTCCGCATATTGGAAGTATCTTCAATACACAAAGCATTGCGTGCTTCGCACGCCATTCCGCAAATTGGGAGTAACTTCAATACACAAAGCATTGCGTGCTTCGCACGACATTCCGCATATTGGGAGTATCTTCAACACAAAGCATTGCGTGCTTCGCACGCCATTCCGCATATTGGGAGTAAATTCAATACACAAAGCATTGCGTGCTTCACACGCCGTTCCGCATATTGGGAGTATCTTCAATACACAAAGCATTGCGTGCTTCGCACGCCATTCCGCATATTGGGAATATTTTCAATACACAAAGCATTGCGAGTTTCACACTCCATTCCGCATATTTTGAGTATCTTCAATACACAAAGCATTGCGTGCTTCGCACGCCATTCCACATATTGGGAGTATATTCAACACACAAAGCATTGCGTGTTTCGCACGCCATTCCGCATATTGAGAGTATCTTCAATACACAAAACATTTCCTGCTTCTCACGCCATTCCACATATTGGGAGTATCTTCAATACAAAAAGCATTGCGTGCGTCGCACGCCATTCCGCATATTGCGAGTATCTTCAATACAGAAATCATTGCGTGCTTCGTACGCCAACCCCCATATGAGAGTATATTCAACACACAAAGCATTGCGTGATTCGCACGCCATTCCGCATATTGGGAGTATCTTTAATACACAAATCATTGCGTGCTTCGCACGCCAACCCCCATATTGAGAGTGTATGCAACACACAAAGCATTGCGTGCTTCGCACGCCAACCCCACAGTAGAATCCACCACATGGCTTTGGACCGGGTACTTCTATGGTATTTTACGTTTTGATCGATTTTAGGGGAACCAAGCGAGCTGTAAACTCGCGTAAAAAACGGAATGTGCAGAATAACATCCTACATTTATATTTGTAGAAAAAACTGAAAAACTAATTCATTCTCGTAGGAAAAATCTGAAAAAATAGTTACTCCGGTCTAAAACGTGCTTCCGGTTGTTGGATTTTTTGGGCTAACGAACTCGTCCAAGCGACGTAGACAACCAACATGTGTACCGAATTTGAACTAAATCGGACTTAAAATGCTGCTGCTAGAGTGCGAACACATATATACATATATAGATATGATTTTTAATGACACCCCAAAATGTTTTCTGGGGACCATGATCGGTGCTCATTTGCTACTCCCGACCTTGGGCCTTACCATAAGAGCCTTACTGCAATAGCTCATTTTTCTTATGGAAATTCGCTTATAATTCGACCACACAGCTGAAAGGTTGACATGAGTTGAGCAAATTTCCAAAACTAAGATTATATATATTTCAGGACGTCAAACGACTATTCGGGAAATTGGTATACTAACGAAGGCGTTGAATAACTGCCTAGAACTGGTTAGCTACTGGGATTTTGCGACTGAACCTTGTGGTCTTGGATTTTTTACTGCTTTGCTTCGCTCGCAGTGGTGTTTGCATTGGCCTAGTAACAGAAGCTGACCAACGATCAAATCCCCCTGTTTGTTCTGAACCAAGTACTTTTATGGTATTTTAAGTTTTAATAGATTTTGGGGTAATCAAAACCGGCTATAAGGTCGTGTAAAAAAACCCAAATGTGTAGAATAATCTTTTATATTCATCATTTTAAATAAAACCACAAAAAAAGATGAATTTAATAAGAAAAATTGCCAAAAAATTACAGTACTTTCGGTTGATAGAGTTTTTTGGATAACGAACTCGTCCAAGCGACTTAGAAAACCAACGTTTGTACCAAATTTGGACCAAATCGAACGTAAAATGCGACCGTTAGTGTGCGAACACCCCCCAACCTCCCCACATACACACAAATCTATACTTATAAAAGCCAAATACCATTGACTCATTGACTCATCACAGTTTCTCCAAAACCACGAGGCCTACAAACATGAAATTTGGCACTAATACTCTTTATAGGCTCTAGACGCGCACTAAGAAAGGGTTTCTGAAAATTCGAAATTTTAGGGGGGGGGGTTTGGGGGGGGGTCAAAGTTACTAAATCACGATTTATCAAAACCTACCGAACGGATTGGAATAAAATTTGGTATGTAGCTTCCTCTAGGGTTATGGATGCTCGCTAAGAAAAGGTTTTAAAAAATTCTAAATTTTATGGGGGTTTGGGGGGTCAAAGTTACAAAATCAAGATTTCTTTAAAACCATAGAACGGATTGGAATGAAATTTGGTAAGTAGTTTCCCCTAGAGCCATAGGTGCTCTCTAAGAAAGTTTTTTTTTTAATTCGAAATTTCAGGGGAGGTTTGGGGGGGTTCAAAGTTACTACAAAAAACCATTGAACGGATTGGAATGAAATTTGGTATGTAGCTTCCTCTAGGGCAATAGGTCCTCGCTAAGAAAAGGTTTTAAAAATTCAAAATTTTAGGGGTGGTTTGGGGGTCAAAGTTACTAAAAATCCCCATAAGAAATACATAGTGTAATATATTTATTGATATAATATATTTTTTGTTAATATACATTTAACTTTGATTTGTCTATCCGTGCAAAGCCGGGTCGGGCCAGCTAGTATATATAAATGGGCGATATAAAGTTTTTAATGACACCGTAAATCATGTTCTGGGGACCATGATCGGTGCTCATTTACTACTACCGACCTTAGGTCTCACCATAAGGGTTGCTGCAATAGCTCATCTTTCCTATGGAAATTCGATACTAAAAATAACGTCTTCATGGTAAAGGAAAACATAATTTTGGATTACATGTTACCAACGATTTAATTTCGTTAACGTGCCAGCCTATGACTAAAAAAAGTCGGATACAGCCCTCTGTAGTCCTAGAAAATGTCCTTGAACTAACGCCCATGCGAAATTCTCAATAAAAATTTTTAAAAATAGTTTAATACTCGAAAACGGTGCGTTTATAACCCAACTCGGTGCAAAAAACGAAATCCCATAAGAGCCCGTGTTAGGGCTCAAGTCTCACCTACTCTACTTATAATGTAAAAATTGAAATGCAATTTCTATTCGAAACTAATCAACCCGATATTAATTAAGTTTATTATTTGTGTCGGAGTCATTGCACGGTTAGTTTCCACAGAGTTGAAAACTCATAAAACTTGACGGCGAACTGTCCAATTAAATGTTTAGTATTTAACTGCACAAGCATGTGTAATTACATGCAATGATGACGCCGAACCTGAACTTTAAAGTTGACAGTAAAGTTATTAATTGAACTACAGTATTCAAATTTATATTGTTCAAGTTTGTCAATTATTGCTCTAAGCATTATCTCTAACATCCGGATTTAATAATTATTAGTTTTTAATGTAATAACAGTCAGAGATTAGGCTGAATTTTACCACGTTGTCAATAATGAATGCATAGTAAAAAACCATACTATGTAATCATTGGTTTTTATTAACTTTTTTTCTTGTTCAGTACACATTTTAAAACTTGAAACTTTAAATATAGTTCAGAACTGGATGACAATAAAAATTAACTCGTTACCTTGGATGTCTGTTTGTTCGGTACACATTTATTTTGCAATCGATTTTAAACTAACCTCCCGATGAACTAGAAACTTGAAACTTAAAACATAGATCAGAACTGGATGAAAATGCGATATTAACTAGATTTTTGTATTCTGTTCGGTAAAAATGTTGCAATCGATTTAAACTAACCTCCCGATGAACTGGAAACTTGAAACTTAAAACATAGATCAGAACTGGATGAAAATGCAATATCAACTAGATTTTTGTATTCTGTTCGGTAAAAATGTTGCATTCGATTTAAACAAACTTCCCGATGAACTAGAAACTTAAAACAAAGCT